>JAJHUR010077144.1:24017-51490 GCA_027495735.1 Lutjanus campechanus | reverse complement strand
AATAAAGACACAGTGAATTCAGGCAAGTACAGGAGAAGTGTGAAGCGGCTGACAAGTGAGCAAGTTAATCTGTAAATAATCATCCATTGTGTTGATAAATCTGCAAGTATTTGCTTGTTTTGAACAACAAGACTTTTGTAATGTTATACTGCGTTGAAATAACAAAATGTTCCTTGCTGGTTGTTCCGACACATGCAGAATCATTACCGCTTTTTCTGCTAGCACTTAAAAGGCAGCTTGCTTTGTACCCGTTGTAAAATAAAAAATTTAAAGGCATTATGGTTAAGAATTACTCTGTAATGTAGCATGGTCAGTGTCAGTATCATAAACCTTTTGTATCTGCACTAATACAAAATCCAATGGAAAAATGCCATTGGCTTTTTGAGGAGGGAACCAGAGCAACATGAACTCTCCAGTCTGCCTACAAAAATACATCGTCCCTGCAGCACTCTATATACCATAGTATACATTATAAAATGCCACAGTCTGACCTATCTTTAGACTGTAAGTGTTAATACACTGTGCGTGCAGTACATTTCATCTCTTTACATAACCCACTGAACATTTCGTCATAACTCTGTGGGGCAGAGTATGCTGTATGTAAATGTGAGGAGTCTGATTTCAAATAATTTTCACCATCTGAAATAACACAAAATGACTAAAACTGTAAAAATAAAAATTTAAAAAAAGACCTTTTATAAATGTGCAATGGTTGTTGACAAGATCAGAGCAGTTAATATTTACTGCTTTTTTTGCTTCTGAGATATCAAAAAAGTAAAAATTTGAGATTACCATTCTGAAACTGTATTTTAAATGTGTTCATTAGCAATACGTACATATACATTACTTGCTTATCTCTCACAGCATTAATGGCATAGAGCTTAATAAACGGGAATGATAAAATATGTAGATATGTAGTTTTATTACACTAAAAATATACTTTCAGTGTGTGTCACATGGGTATTTCCATTTACCCTGCGGCAGACAGTGTGGACGTGAATATGTGGATTATACAGCTGAAATTAAATCAGAAGTTGGAATAAACAAATCACATTTAACAAGACAGACATCCAACCAGACGTCATGACTTTTTCTCTCTTCAAGGCCCATAAACACGAGGGTCTGTTTGGCTTTAATTGGTTTATCAGTTAACAGATACATCTTAAACAGATAGATTACTTTTTTATTTCCACGCTGAGAACTGCTTCTGTTCTTCGTCCTCCTCATCTGCTCGCTGGACAGTTTATCTTGTTTTACAAAGGCATTCATTCAGTAAGACCAGAGGGCACTTATTGAAGGCGGGCTGGCCTCAGAAAGGCCTCCGCTCTGAGGTCAGACGAGTAGGACCGAGGACACATGCCAGGCTCCATTGAACTGGAGCCGCTTTTCCCACACCATACACATATTGATGAGTCGCAGATGCTCAATATGAAGTGTCCCCTGAACAACTAAGGCCACACTGAGAGAGTGTTTTTTTTCTTCACTAGGAGTTCCCCTAACGGACACTACAAGACCTTGTAACATAAATTCACAAATGCTGCTGAGAGCAACTTTCTCTAAATAATTGAGAGACATTTATCTGTGTCTGAACTTGGCAGTATCACTACTGGAGTCCCTCAGGGTTCTGTTCTGGGTCCCCTTCTCATTTTTCTTTACACCAAGTCACTTGGCTCTGTTATTCACTCTCATGGCTTTTCCTACCACAGCGATGCAGATGCCACAGTTAAATCGGTATTTTCCTCTGTATGAAACCCAAGTGGCAACAGAAATCTCTGTGTTTGGTTGATATCTAGTCTCTCACTAACAAAAAATCAGAGATCTGGCTGCCTACCAAATGTTTGGGGATTTCTAACTGCAAGGTAGTTGCTTGAACAGCAGTGATAATGACCGCTGACTGACTTGTGAGTGACTGACACACCACCTGAAGCTGATGAGACTGAGCTTCTCTTCCTTCAATGGAAAGTATCTACCATCCCTGACCTCTCCAGTACCACTGCAAGGAACCTAAATACTAATTGGCTGGCTACTGCGTACACTATTAGGCCTTTTTCCACCGACATGGACCTGTTCCAGTTAAAACACCTAATTTTGAACCATACAGGGCATTTCAATCAAAAATTAAATTGGTTCAGAACCCAAAAAGTTGGCTCCCACTTGGAACCAAAAACAGGTGGTTTTCCTTGGGAAGCAAAGTGCTTGTTTCATATTCTGTACAGTAGGTTGTTGTGCATTGTGCAAAGCCCTATGTTGATGACATCCTTGATCACAATGGTTCCCCTCAAAACTGGTGTAACACAGGCTGGTTCACTAGATAACACCAAGGCTCCAAGAATCTTGAAAAGAACCAATTCAAGAAGCCATTTTGGCAGAAAGGGGCCTAAATATGAAAGAAGGCCCAGCTACCATTCAACAAAATCACAACCTTTTGCTGTTCTGGCTCCACGGTGGTAGAAAAAGCTCCCCACTGTTATCAGGACAGCAGAAACTAATCTTCTCTGACTGCACCTTGGCCTACATCGTTTCTTATTGTTTCTTACTGGAAGCAGATTGGCATATTTGAAGTTGATGTACTTACATGATTCTTGTTATTTTTGGGCCTAATCCTCATGGTTGAATGCACTCACTGTATGTATAAATGTAATGTAATCTATCAATACACAGCATGAAATGTCCCAAAAGATGTTACCAGAATATTCTGTAGCCAATATGTATGCCCTACATTATAGGAAATGGCAGCAGAAATGACACCAGTCTTCCCACGGGGAGCGTTCAATGCACTTTCAACAGTTTACATAAAGAAATTTAAATAAATTACCGATACATATTGTAAACTGTGCCAAACAATGTGACCAGAATATTCTGTAAACATAAATACGCCCTGAGGTATACAAAACGATTCCAGAAATAGCACCAGACTTGCCACAGGGAGCATTAGAGTCCTGTGTAGGTGTCTTATGAACAATGCCAGCTTCGGGCCAGTGAAATACCTTAAAAAGCAATACATAATTACACACTCTACAAATCATGTGTAAAGGCTCTAAGATACAGTAAATCCCCCATCAAACTAATCTCTCCTCAGGGCTGGGAGGAGAAAGATATCTACCTATGAGAGAAGAAGCCAAAGGAATCAGCCATAGCTGACAGATTCAATTATGTCCTGTACAAACATCTTTAATAATCTTTGTTAGGGTTGGTTGGTTCACGCCCGTCATGTGACACTGGTGCCCTGAACCAATTGGATGCTTGGTGTGATAAGAGGAGCTCTTTAATGGCTTCTTTTGACCTAAATCCCCACTAATCATTTTAGAGCTGTGACAAAGATTCTGGTGGATGGGGGGTAATATTATTTTTAAGCCTACTGTACAGTGAATTAAGCTCCCACAACTGGGATTTGAACATTCCTCCTTTGTTTAACTTAAGACTGGTTTAAAAAGTGACATATGCCTTTGATATACATTTACATTATGTTTTTTTCCTCCTTCAATGCGCAAAAACCTCACACATCACATCAAATCTTGATTATAATCTGTTGATGTCTATATATTCTCTCAGTTTCAACAAGATTGAATGAGAACATCAAGGAAAAAGAAACCGTGGAAACATTATAGTGCCTTTAAAATGCCTTTTCACATGTCCTCCCTTCAAACATCAAAAACAAAGAGGCAATTTCATAATAAAAAATGAATCTGAGTTGGCAGAAGTGGCATTTTTCCTAATCTATGAATGGATTTGACATGATTGGAATTGTCAACAATCACAATCAAATGAAACAGCAGCGAAAACAAATAACAAATTTGCCTGCAATATGGCTCGGTATGTAAAATTAAATCAGCCGTTCAGACAGATATGCTGATATGTTTTTACACTCTGCAGCAAGTGATAGCTACTACCAGTCTGGCAACTCCTCTGCTCTCACCCACTCTCCCATCTGTTGCCCACCTGATCCACACAAACAACTCTCATCTGCGGCCTACAGGCAGACTCAAACACGTCATTCTGTTCAAAAGAGCCTGATAGGGCATTAAAAAGGTGAAGGGGGCGAACAAAAGTGGAATTATTCGCCTTTCAAGCTCACGTTTGTATGATAGCACGTGGATGTGTGTGTCTGAAGTACAGCTATGTCTCCTTTTATTAATCTCCAGTCTCTTCCTCTACTTCAGACGTGGCCGGGCACAGCTGGTGATCACAGCAGCATGTCGCTCCCCTCCGTTCTTCTTCTCCTCTTCTTCTTCGCCGCAGCTTGACTTTTCTCTATCTTAGTCATTCAACGTGTCTTCTCACTGTTCTCCCCAGTCCTGTGCTTTTCTTTTTCTTCTCAGTCCTCTGTCCTTGCCTTTCCCCCACTTTGTCTTGTTTCCTTTCCTTTTCTTTACGGTCCTCTCCTCTGCTTTTTCCTTTCCTTTCTTTTCCTTTCCTTTCCTTGCCTCCTCAGGAGTAAGTCTCACTCCTCTTTCCCTCCCTTCCCTCCATCAGTTTTTCCTTTCCTTTCCTGGTTTATAAACCTCAATAAAGCTAAATTACTGGTTTAAGACAGTTAAATGAATGACTCTTATAATGAGATACTGTGTAAAGTGATTAGTGTTAACAATTATCAGTTAATTTGACGATTATTTATAACATTTCAGAGAATTGTGGAAAAAATGCACATCAGAAGAGAGTCCAGGGCGACATATTTAAAACTCTTTACAAATTATGTCCCTCCAAAGCAAAAACTAGAGCTTGGTAAAAGAGCATTCTCCAATAAGGATTGTTAAAAGTGAAATAAACTCCCTGACACCACAAGGGCAACTGTTGTATATTTGGATTTTAAGAGTTCTACTTGCACATTTTTTTCTTTTATATCTATTGAAGTGATGATTTTATGTTTGAGGACTCAGAAGTGAAAAATCAGAAAAAAGAAAATCAATTCAGAAGTGCATCTGATGTATAAACTCTCACGCTAAAATCAAACTCAGCTGTGCACAGCTACTCATAGCCCTTCATTGTGCAAAAAACTGGGTCTCCTCCATCTCTAAGCAATATCATCATCTTCCAAAAAAGGGGGGAAAAAAACAGCACAGAAAACCATCTGTCTTGTATGGATGGCAATGAGAACAACAGCATCTGCTCTCTTAGGAACCTACCACCAGCAGCAGCAGTGTCCTTCTCCAGGCCCAGCTTTAACTGCTCCCTATTTTCCAATTCATCAATCTTCAGCCAGTCATGCTAATTTAATGTGTCCCCGTCCCTTAATGAAAACAGCCACCCAAACATGTCCAGCTGTGAGACAAGGGTGTGTTGGGGGGGGATTACAACGGGGGCAGTGGGGGTGAGTTTATGCTCCTCCCACCTTTAAAACCCACCATCATCGCCGCAGGGTGCTGATGCTATTAACCCAACGTATACAGAAGAATCTATGATGCTAATTTGGCTGCAGCTTCCTGGTGGTCTCATAGACGGGAGCCAGGAGTTTATACATCTACACTGAGGTTGCTCCTATAATGACTTCATTAACATGTGCACCTGCATACTTCATTGGCACTTGCTTATGTAGGGAGTGAGCTTAACAAAGCTTCTATTTAAATTCATCCCCAGAGGTTGGTTCCTTGTTGTGGCAGTGCCTGAAGCAGTGCAGGGACTGATTGCAGCAGTGTAGTATGCGCTGTTAGAAAAAACATAAGCGGCGTTACGTAAGCGGAAAACACAGATGTGCGAACAGATTTTCTCACAGCATTTTCCCCGAGTATACCAGGGATGACATGGACACATCTGGCAAGAGATACCGAAGTATCCATTGCTGTACTACCTACTACTGAATTCATCCTCAGCACATCATGCAAAATGGCTTGTTTTATTTTTTAGTTCTCGCTTATTCAACCAATCTACTGTAGAATTTTGAATATAAAAGGGAACAACAACTTAACCTCATCTCATTATTATATTATGATAAACAAATATACCTTGTATTTTGTACCTTGGATCTTGATTACAAACAAGTACCAAAATCACATTCATGTGAGCCAATAGCGATGATAATATGCAATTAATTGAATAGTTCACAGGAAATTAATCTGAAAACCTTTTGATACCATAGAATAAAAAGCAAATATTTTCTGGTTTAATATCTTTGTTTCATATAGTTGTAAACTGAGTATCTTTCGATTTTTGACTGTTGGTAGGACAAAACAAGAAATTTGCAGGAGTCACCTTAGGCATTAGGAAATTGGGACAGGAGGTTTTCACTATTTTCAGAAATTTTATAGACCAAACCTATAATCAACTAATTAAGAAAATAATGGGCAGAATATCTAATGAACATGATAATGAAAATACCTGTTCTCAGCCCAAACAGTAATTAGTTTGGTCAAATGCATCATAAATATATTCTGCTGCTATCTGAGAGTTTAGTGACTTACTGCTGGAAAACATGGGCTTAGTCAAACATCAGCACTTAATATAACATTGGACTCATTAATATTGCTTTTTAAAGCTGACATAAGGTAATGCAACACTATGTCAATGTATCAGAATCACAATATATACACAGGTGGTGTCCTTCCATGTTTTAGAAAGAGGAACGACGACTCAATGTCAATATGAAAGATAGTGAATTTTGTTTACCATGAAAAGTTACGATCTATAAAACAACTAATAGAGACTGAAAGCTATGACATTGTCACATGTCCCAGTTTCAATATAACCTGAGTGAAATGAAAGGGAGTTGACCTCAACCGTGATCCCATGCATCTCCTTCATCTATAAAAATAGTGTCATCACTTAAGGCGACAGTGTGCAGAATGAGAATGCAGCTAAACCCCCGCTATAAGCTCCATCACCTGGCTGGTGTCTAATGGGCCGTGGATAAGTGGGAGAGCGGGAGAGTGACGATGACACTGCATCGGTTGTGAGTAATGTGCCCAGTGCTGCCTCTGCTCTGCCCTGGGAGCTGTCACACCGGAGACTCGAGGCATGTCTTCTGATGTCTCCTGGGAGGAGAAAACAATGACGGTGCCAACACACAATATCTGCCATGCCATTACATGCCATAGCATTGCATGGCATATGTTTCATTTTCAGAATTACTCCTAATCATACTAATTGATTAATAACCCAGATAAATAATGGCTATGTAAGTACTAAACAATATAGTCACTTTAATAAACCAGGGGCAGTATTGCAGATGCTAATTTGCATAACCTTTTCTTTACTGTTTACTAACCATGATAATCAGAGATAGGAATTGATTTAGGGGGGAAAACGCCATTACTGATGAACAGTTCCTTGGTCAATGTTCCGATCCCAACTTAAGATAAGGAAAGTGCCAAACAAGCAAACTGCTAAGGTGTCCTAATTTACACTTTCCCACAGGTAGTAATCGCTAACTTGCTAACTAGAGTTAATGGTAGTGTTCACTAACAGTAGCAAACTGTACTGTTACCTGACAGTAGCTAATGGTAGTGTTCACTAACAGTAGCTAACTGTAGTGTTCGCTGACAGTGGATAACTGAAGTGTTCGCTCACAATAGCTAACCGTAGAGTTTGCTGACAATAGCTAGCTGTAGTGTTTGCAAACTGTAGCAAACATAGAGTTTGCTAACAGTAGCTAAATACAGTTTTTGCCGACAGTAGCTAACAGTAGTGTCCGCCAACAGTAGCTAGCCATAATGTCTGCTCACAGTAGCTAACTGTAGTGTCAGCAAACAGTAGCTAATTGTAGTGTCAGCTAAAAGTAGCTAACTGTAGTGTTCATTAACAGTAGCTAATGGTAGCTAATAGTCGGGTTAGCTAACTTGTTTATTCAATATGGCTGTGTTAGCATTGTTATAATTTACCAAAAACAAAACCTCTAACTCATCTGTCTTGAAGTTATGTGCTTGTTTTTGCTCATTTTTTTTGTGTTTCAGTATGTTTCAGTGATAAAAACATACATTTACAAAGTTGTTTAGCTCAGTGAGATAAGAAATGCAGTGCTGGTTACTAGGTAACTGAGATAAAAGTTGATAAACGATAAAAGATGGGATGAATTAAGATAAGATAGGATTCCTAAAAGTAGTCAGTATCTGCCTCTGTAATACCAAATTGGGAAAAATCCTTGTACTTACTTATAACAATAACAATGTCTCAGTCTGTTTTATGTAAGTAAATGGAATTCAACCATCATTTAATTTCATTGTTCACAGCTGTACTTTCCCTACCGTGACACCAAATTGTCTGCTTCGTAAAAGGCCCATTCTATTGTGGATTTTTTACTGTTGCAAAGCACCCTATGAAATGACTGCTGAGTGAATATTAAATAATCTTTCAAGTCAAACAGATGTTCATTGCTCTACTCTCATATTTGCCTGAGCTATATTAAAGTAGGGTTTGATTCACAGGCGGTCATGACGTAAAAAATGAAAGTTTCTGAGAGAGTGAAAATAGAAATCAGACAGAGAGTCTTGTCTCAGCTCTCACTTTGTTCCCTGATACAAGAATACAGTATGAAATGCTGACTGGAACTTTCCAAAATGTAGGTTACCAGGCTGATATTAGCATTCCAGCTCCGCTTCAGGTTCGCACAACACAACAGAAGGCTTCCAATTCACTGCAACTGAGTTATTCTATGCTGTTTATAAATATATCAGAGAATATATAACAGATATGTGGAAGCTTAATAACAGAGAGACTTATTTACATGAGGTAAGGTCGAAATGCACACAGCGCAACATGTCATCCTGCATCACAGTGTTACAACAACAGCAGATGTTGACTGCAAATATTAACACTGCATGAAATAACTGTCACATGGTGTGATTCTTCTTATCGTCACAACGATTGTTCCTACTCATGGATTGTTTTGCAGTCAGGTGGTACGGACAGGTCACATATATACTGCAAACAGTACAGAACATCTCTTATACTGTACATCACCAATCAAACAGACACATACGTGCAACACATTGACATGTGGACCCAATGGGAGTTAAACCACTTGCCTGCTGGTTATCGATTCTTTACCACCGAGCAACAGGACAACTCTGTGTACATCTACTGTATGTGGAAACACTAAAGGCTGCTAAAAGACACAAGCGCAGAATGTTTAAAGAGCTGCAACAATCATTAATAAATGAGTTGACTCAAAGAAAATTAGATGCCAACTATTTTGATAATTGAGTGATATTTTTTAAGCAAAATCAAGAAATTGGCTGCTTCCATCTTCTTACGTGAAATGATTTGCTGCTTTTCTGTGTCATTTATGATAGTGAATGAAGAGTCTTCAGGTTTTTTGGACAAAAGAGAAAGAAGCTATTTTTGACATTTTATTAATCAGTAATGAATTCATCAGTTGCCCCAACTGGTCCATAAAATGTCCAAAAATTGTGAAAAAGGTTTATCACTGTTTTCCAAAGCCCAAGATGACGTCCTCAAACATCTCGTTTTGTCCACAAGCCAAAGATATTAAGTTTACTGTCACAGAAGAAATCAGAAATTATTCACATTTAAGAAGCTGAAATCAGAGAATTTAAACATTTTTTATGAAAAATGACTCCAAAACTATTAACTGACTATCAAAATAGTTGTCAATTAATTTAATAGTTTATCAATAATTGATTAATCACTGCAGCTCTAATGTTATCCACTCCTCTAGTCTTTTTCCTGCCTTTGCATCTGGAGACAGTCGACAGAAATCTTCCCCTCTATGAAAACAGCAAACTAGACGTGCAGCAATTAATCAATTATGAATCGATTATTAAATTAACTGGCAGCTATTTTGATCGTCAGTTAATCGAGCAAACAAAAGTCAAAACTCTCTGATTTCAGCTTCTTTACTGTGAATATTTCCAGTTTCTTTACTGAGGACGTCATCTTGGGCTTTAGGAAACGCTGAACAACATTTTTTAAAATCATTTTCTGACATTTTATAGACCAAACAACTAATTGATTAATCAAGAAAAAATAGATAGATGAATCTGCTTTAAAAAATAATTGTTAGTTGCAGCCCCAAATTCCTCCAGAAGATACATCATCTTTGATTGACTGATACCAATCAAATATTAACTCCAACTGCCCAGTAAATCTTGAATGTTATCCACTCCTGTCTGTTTGTTTCTGTCTTTGCATTTGGATGCAGAGAGATAGCCTATCTTCCCCTTATGAAAAAAAGAAAACTGTTAAGAGTTAGACTGTATTTTGAGGGGAAATCCCCACAACAACGCGCCTTCATGAAACCATATTTAATTCATGGAGGAAAATTTTTGATCAATAATAAAAGCATAGGAGGCCCGAGACATACCTCTAAGTCTAATCTCTTACAAACAAGGCCTTAGTGGATTTTCTGGCTGTCTTGAAGTAAAAAACACTTGAACTGACAGCCAGAGGAGCTGAGCTACATCTGGCAGCATCACTGGCAGACATCAAATAATCCTCTGAGCGCTGTAGGGCCTGTCCGCACCGGCCGGCAGCTTCAACAATGAGCACAAACCCTGCTGCTTCTGCAGCCGCCGCTCATACATTCATCTGTTCAGCACAACAGCCGATCAACACATTGCTCTTCCCTCCCTCTGGTTGCTCCTCAAGATGCAGCTCATGCAGTGCGGTGAGGCTGCAGTGGTCTGTCTGGCTTTGATGCTCAGCAGAATAAAAAATAAATAAAACACGACAATCGGCGTCAGATGCGCCTCCATATTGCTGTATATTATCTGCACCTGGTCATCACAGTCAAGCAGCATCACCGGGATGCTGAGCAGACCGACCTGACACATCCACTGCACCATTATTCTCATCATGATGCTGAAGACAACGAGGAAAAAATGCAATCTCCATCTTCAAAAGAAGGGGGGAAAAAGGACAAGAGAAGCGTTCAAACTCACCGTATTCTGCAGATGAACCTGTTTCCTCAACCCGCCGATGTGAGTGTGCGTTGACGCTGGAGAAAATGATGAGGTGTGTGTGTGTGTGTTGTGTTTTGAGGGACCGTGCCCGGCCAGCAGTGTGTCCGTCCCCCTCTCTCTCTGTGTCAGCCGCTGCAGCAGCAAGCTGTGGTCCACACGGATCCTCCGCTCTCCTCACCAGCTCCCCCGCTGCTGTCAAAACCAGCAGCCACAAAGATCGTCTACGCTGTTGACAGGACGACACACTCAGGCGGAGAAAAACCTGATCCGCTATCCAGACTGCATGAGAGGGCGTCCGTGAGTCGCACACATGGGCTCTTGTTTGTCATGACGTGAAACACCTGGACCACATGCTTTACCTGCTGGTAATAAGTCTAACATACCTAAACATATTTAGTCTTATATTTTACCTTTTCAGAGCTGCTTTGATTTGTTCTTCTGTCACCCACATTCCTGTACTTGCAAAATAAACAAATGAATAAATATTAATTTTAGCCATGTTTTATGGTTCAGTGCAAGTGACCTTTCCTAAGTTGCTTCTTTTTGGCCTGTGCTTCAATTACAGCTGAGCAACCTTGGTCAACCCTTCTCCTTTCTTGTCACATCTTGAGTTACCTAATGTTAGCAAAATGCTAGCTCACTAGCTCGCTAACAATTGATGTAGATTAGTTAGCTCATTAGCTCATAACACTAGCTATCAGATATAACTAGCTAAATAACAATTGCTAGCTGGTTAACCAGAACTTTGTTAAAATTAGTTATCAGGGCTGCTTTCAGCCTCGACAAAATGTAGCAAAACATATTTAAATAGAAACAGCTGAACACACTATAAGCCCCGTACTGCCTTTTAAATATGGTGGTCTTCATACACATCACTGCAGATTGGGCAACATCTTTGTTACTTTACAAAAACTCCAACCTCTACACATGTTCCTTCTGGTGGACGGAGAATGTATCAGAGTGAGACCTCTTTACTTTCCCTCCACCATCAGTGAGTTGCTGCCAATCCGGTGCAGAAAGAAAAGGAGAAAAAAAATCCTAACTGCAGCGACCCCGTTTTAATGAGCGGCAGCAGTGGGACCTGCAGACAAATACAGATATGTGTGAAATGAACAATAACCCTGCAGAGGACTGTTATCGTTCCTTGTATGTCTGTGGTAATCATACAGTAGGCCTATCTTTAATCCACATTTCTTGAATATTTATTGTTTTTTTTTTCTTCAAATATTGATACCTGATTTTAAAGTGGTTCAATTTAGCAACTGAATCACTGGCTCTTCCAGTATCTTGATGAACTGTTGGGGCAATACTTAATACAGATGATACAGGCTACTGTATGATATAGCTATAACAACTATAGTTCTTGGAGCATCTTGGTGGCCTATGGGTTTTGAGTGTTTGCTGTGAGCTGCAGTGTCCGATTGTTCAGGCGGTAGTGGAATGTATGATAAGTAACAAAAATTACTGTATTTAAGTACTAATTCAAGGTACTTGTACTTCACAATTTACATTTTATGCAGTTATACTTACAGCCTACCACATCTCACGGACAAACACTATACTTTTAATTGCACTTTTCTCTGACAGCTTTACTTACCCTTTCTGTCCACTGAAAACCATGCACCTTCAAAATTTACTTTGTTTTTTTTTTTAACTTTAGGATTAAATATCCCTTTGTCGGTTTAGAAAATTCTACTTCTTAAACTAAACCATTTAAAATCCCTCTTAGATTAGTTGGAAAATGTATTGTCACAAAGCTGAGCACAGGACTGTTTGCCTCAGCTCATGAAAAGTTGACTTTTTAAAGCTAAATGGTACTCACAGGACAGTGATGCTACAAACATAAGATGGTCATATAGAATATGATGCATTGCTGTACATTAAACTACACAACAGTATACAAAGTAGTTCAATTGAGCTCAACCTTAAACATCTACAGCAGTAAAATGTGACAGACATTAATGCATGAGTAATATTGATCCCAAAACATCAGGTATAATAGTGAAACACTGACAGGGACCATTTTACTGCACAATAAGCACTTTTACTTTTGATACTTAAGGCGTATTTTGCTGATACTACTCACATACTTCTACTTAAGTACAATTTTCAATGCTTCTTCCACCATTATCTATTGTTGACTCTACAATAAAGGCTTAAAATGTCCAAAAAAAAACTTCTAACAAAAAGATCCTAGTTCTGGATGTTTCCCATGTCAGACACAGGTGTTTCTCTGCAGCCAGCACTGGACAGGTGGCTCATGCAGACACATACATGGCTGCTGTGGTGTCAAACGCCCCACCGAACATTACATTATCATTACTGACTCACCAATACACATCCCATGTTGAGCTGCAGAGCCCACATGACAGCTGTGTGAGTGAACACCCTCTCACCCACATCACTCAATTCCAATGCGGGACAGCCCAAGCATGTCTCACACGCATCAAGACAGCATCATCAATATCAATAATGTCCACACTGTTTCACTCTCACTCTCTTCGTCTGCAAGTCTAATGAGTACTGAAATGAAACAGTCCCTTTTTCACAGCAGCCATTTTGACATGAAATAGTAGAGTAAACACAGGTGTTACATATGATACTACCTGACCCTCCCTGCCCTTTTAAAAAATGTGGCTCATTTCATCTGATTTCATGGTGAAATCAGATTATTTCAGGCATTAAGAATAACCATATACAAATGGTCAATCTTTTTTAACTCACGTAGGGCATATGGAGGCATCAGTAATAAATTGAAATTCATTATCAGATAAAAATATCTTGCAGTAGCTTTAATTATGCTATGTATTAGGCTCGTCTGTGTTGAAAAGAAAACCAAATTTTAAAGATGGCTAAAAGATGTTGCTGGGGGACCTGTAAAAGTGACATATAAACAGATATTAAGTTATCTACTGTACGTTTTAGCTAGCTAACAGTCAATGTAGATTAGCTAGCTGGTTAGCCAGCGTTTTGCTAACATTAGCTATCAGATGTAATTATAGCTCATGGCTGATTTAGATTACCTAAGCTATCTTAAATGTTATTGGAGAATAGAGGGAAAAGGGGTGGGACTTAGGAAGGGTCACTGAAGGTTCTGCTCCGTTCAGGTCAATCAGAATCAGGGTACTGCTACTGACACTTCCCGCCCTTTTTTGCTCTGTGCTCCAATAACCTAGCTAACTAACGAGCTAGTAAGCTACCACTTTGCTAGCATTAGCTAACTTAAGATGTGACTATACTTCATGTGGCTTTTACAGATCCCCGTGCAACATCTCTTAATCACCTTTAAAATTTGGCTTTCTTTTGAAAATAGATGAGCCTCACAAATAGCATAGCTAAGTACAGGAAACAGGAACGAAGAAAGTTGACCGAGGTTCCAGAAGGGGCGGGACTTGGGAAGGGTCAGTTGTGCATGTTGGCTCTGCTACAGTAAATGGAATTGGACCTCAATTAGTATAATTGGTAACACCTGTGTTTACTCTACTAGTTCATATCAATATGGCTGCCGTGAGAAAGGTCTACAGGTATAGCGTAGCTGGGCTTTTATTGCCATGGGGCATTTATGTGAAGCCCACCATAAGGCAAGCTCAGGCCATCGTGTGAAAAAAAAGGGTGTACATGCACATTTTCTTCACATGATAAATACATGTAACACTCATCCAAGCCGAGGGACATTAGCATACATAAGTGAGTCATGTAGCGTTGCTATGAGTAATGGTGACAAGTCCTGGGGGAAGCAAGGCTGGGACCAAAACAAAGAGGGGTTTTTAGCGATGGAGCTCCTCTCACAAATCATGATTTAACATGAGATAAATATTGGATGTGTTGGTGTGTCTGTGTAAACAACAAAGTTATGTTCCAGCTCACTGATGTGAATGCATAATGGTCTTCATGGGTGTAACTTAGAAAACATCTTATTGTTGACCAAGTGGATCAGGTTTACACTGAGCCGTGCTGTTTGTTATTCATGCACGGCTGTTGGACAAATAGGATGTGCGTGCGCAGGTGTGTCCTCACTCTAACCGACTGGCACAGATCTGTGGAGAACTGCAGCACTGTGTAAACTCTTCTGCTGTTTTCTTTTCAATGAGGAGACGTGACAACAGATAGATGTTTTTTTTACAGCGTGACATTACAGACATACTACTGTGGAGTGTGAAATACTCCAAGGTGCTTTCAACATATTTTCATTGCCATTTCTGAAACGGCACGTCTGCTGTCTCCACAGGTTAACTGTATGAAAACAAATGATGAGCTGTGTGAAGTGTGTACTTTAAAACCGGTTTACGCAGGCCAGGATATATTACAAGTGCGACAATGTCTCTTTTAACAGCTACCAGATACCTGCCTCCATACAGTTATCGTTTACATAGCAGCCTCCCAAACTTGGTCAGCGAGCGACATCCCTGACAAACAACGATGCGAAGCAGCTTCCACTCACTGATAGGCAGGAGATTCTTCACGCTACATGTCCTGAGATGACCCAGGTAAGAAGACGGGAAGGGAATGCAGAAGAGAAGTGACTGCAGTGAATTTTCTTCAAGCCCTGCGGGTGATTTTGTCCTCTGCCATGACAGATGGGATCCATTCCCTCTTGCTCATTTCTATTCCAACGTGGCATTTCTTGGTTTTGTTGCCTCATTGGAGATACACTCAACTCATAGATTATGATTCGGCAGCTCAACAGGCCGGGGTCTCTGTTGTCGGATTTTGTGGTTCATAATGCGTTCACATTTTTAATTAGAGACAGGCCAGTCTAGTAACTCTTTTACTACGTTGTAGCACATGCAGAATGTGGCCTGGTGTTGTCTTGCTGAAATAACCAGGGGCGTCCTTGAAAAACACGTCATCTGGATGGCAGCATATGTTGCTCCAAACCCTGTATGTACCTTTCAAGCCCTTTGGGTGATTTTTTTTGTCCTCTGCAATAACAGATTGAATCCATTACTTCTCCCTCATTTCTATTACCACATGGCATTTGTTAGTTTTCTTGCATCACTGGAGATAGAGTAAAACTCATTGATTACAATCACATACATACTTGCAACCATAGCCCATGACAAAACAAGGTGAGACAACTTGAAGAAACATCTTTCTGGCATTCTGCACTACTATTTCTGGAAGAAGATGGCACTTTCCTGGCAGCCGTCAAGCTAATAAACAGTATGCCAGCTGAAGGAGGAGGGAAAAAAAGAGTCCAGCCAGAGATATTGATAGCAAACTTAAATGTGATCACTTCTTGTAATTCCAACTGTCAAAAACCCACTTCCAGCAGGAAAATCAAAGAGGTGGATTGTGTAACACAATTCTGCCAGATCAGGGACAATTTTAGGCAAACGTGGGCGCACATACATTGAGAAGATTGTAAACGAGAAGGGGACTATAACGGTTGCTAGGGAACACCATAAGACCAGACAATCCAATTCTGCTTGAGGAGGAGGAGGAGGAGGTGAGACGGGCAGCTCCTGCCACAACAAGCAACTAATATTGCAGTGGTATGAACTATATATATATATATTTCCCATTGCATGTAAACACAGACTGGCAGACTTCACTTTGCCTTGGCACTTTGGCCTTTCACGCTCAAGGAAATTGCCAAGAGGATGAACATCGCCAGCGAGTGTTAATCTCATGTTCACCTCATTTGTCTGTCCTGACCGTGCTCGTCAATGACGCTCAGTCTCCACACACAGCTGGATGGAAGACTTAAATAATGTTTTTGTGCCGTGTTTGACAGTGGAATTTCACAGCAGCAATTACGCCTCTGTATTCAAAGTTTTTCCAGATCAGCAGCAGAGGTGTGTGTGGTGAAGTTGAAGTTTTGAGCCCTGTAGAAGTCAGTTCCAGCTCAAATGAAAAATGTCATGTTGTAGCAATATTTCAGAAAGTAATGTGACTAAAACACAGCTGAAACACTCTGTCTGCCAAGAAGTTTGGGGCATAAATGTCAGCCTGGTGGATATGAATCTTGTGCATTGCTGTACATGTACCACAGTAGGATTTACAAAGCTGAGTGCAGGTCCTTTACTGTCCAGCACTAGGTTGCACCAGCTATGTGTGAACTCCTGAAATTAGGGTGTAAAGTTCTGTACTTGATCTTCAAAAGGCTCCATTCACTCAAATCATTTACTCCATGCAGTATCTTCTCCGACAGTTTCAGCTTTACATGCCTGAGATTCAAAAGTTTGTTTTTTTTAATAAGTATCCACCGTCTTAGGCCATCCCAAAGCAATATAGGTGAAGAGAATTGTGTTTTTGCTGCTCATTGATTAAGCATTGAAAGATACATACTGTCGACCCAATTTTTTGAAGAAATCGATTAAACAAAGATCTTTGACCTCAGCATGTTGGAGTAAATTTGTATTTTTTGTGATTTGGGTGATCTGAGCCCTTAAAGGATGGTGTGTTCTAACAAGTCAAATTTAAACATTTAGAAAGAGTGTTGTTGTTTTTTTTTTAAATCATGTAGTGACTATATTGAAGGCTTTTTACTTTAATACTTGCTTTTTTTACTTTAATAAAGCAGTGTATATTGACTTTTTAGGAAATTAGTTTTCCTTTCCTTCCTATGATATTTCATTTTAAAACCTTTATCAACTGATAACGATAATATGCCAATAAATATTATCATGCATCCCTAATACTAATAGTAAACTTGGACTTCCATTCATATATTCATCTCAGAAACACATTTCTGCCACACTGCCAGCTTTAAACATAGATCCCATATCAGTGTTTACCTACTGAAAAGACCCCTCTGGAGTAAGGCCAAGTGTAGGCAACACAGCCATAAATCAGACCTTGACGTCTGGATGAACTCTGCCATGGTATAGATCAAGCTGGCATTGGAAAAAAGAAAAGGCCATCAATCTATCAGTCAAGCCAGTTACAGCTTTGACAGTTAGAAACCAGGAGTGAGGCATCAGTCCAGAGAAATACTCAACACATTATGCCATATCTCTCTGACATGTGTCATTGTGGCAGAGGTTTGTAGGTATGCCTCCTCGTGGTGCATTGTTCATGTTGATTGGGGTAACGACAGCTTGACTGGGAGGAATGACGCTGTGGAATTTCAGTGGATCTTCAATGGGATCAAAAACAATACAAGCAGAAAATCAACGTGTGCAACTGTGAAAAAAAAAAAAGAAAACAATTCATCACAGGAAGACATGCAGCATTCCTTTGTGACAACTCTATTGTGAGGCTCCTTTTGATGTGTGTGTAGCAGCACAATGTACAAGCAAACAACATGTGGCATACATTCCCAACCCACTCATTCTGAGCTGAATTTTAAAGAAATCATACAGAGATCAAAAGAGAACAGTGTTTATATAAGGTTTTGAAAATCAAGTTTTATTTGTTTATGACATTGTTTTTTATTTTGCATTCCACCAAGCAATGAAGAAGGGAGGAATCGGGGCAATTAGGATCCTCACAATGTAAGTGTGTGACAACAACAGCCAGGGCTGAGGAATTCAGGCTTAAGTAAGGTTAAAGGCTAAAGCTTCTTACTGTATAATGCGCCACAATGGAGAACATGCACTTTACCCATAGACTGTATAAAACATGGATGTTGTCTCCATGATGTGACCAATCGGTTTCTGAAGAGCCACTGTGAAACTCTCAGTGTGGTGGCTATGACTGTCGCCGCCTTGGCAGCGCCAGACACTGCTTAACTCCCAGCTAATCCAAATATGGACAAAGCGTAGAGCATGGATGGAGTTGAGGCGGGCCGAATGAAGCGGCTAGCCATGCGTGATGGCTCCCACCTGTCACTTCAAGTGGGCACGCCCATCCTAAGCCCTGCCCCCTTTCCAATCTTCTCCAATAACAGTTGAGCAGCTTTGGTACTCAGCAGAACCTCAGTCAAATTTCTCTATTACCACTTCCTGTACTTAGATATGCTATGTGCCAGGCTCATCCATGTTGGGAAGAAAACATAATTTTTAAGATGATTAAAAGATATTGCTGGAGGATCTGTAAAAGCGACATATATACTATATAGTCACATCTTAAGTAAGCTAATGTTAGAAAAATGCTAGCTAAGTATCTAGCTAATCTGGAGCTGGGAAAATGTAAACACAGGTTTGTTTCATCTGATTTCAAGGACACTCTGACCCCGAGACAGGCATTAAGAACAGCTATACCATATATCGTATATATCGTTAACTTAGGTAGGTCTTATAGAGGTATCAGTACTAAACTGAGACTGTTTCATAGCCAGTTTAAAAACTAGTCTAGTACATAGCATATCTGAGGTTCCACTGGGTACCAAGCTTGCTTCACTGTTATTGGCGCACAGAGCAAAAAGGGGCGGGACTTACAGGAAATTTTACAGGAATCGTTTTTTTGTACCAAGCTGTAAACTTTTTTTTAAAATATAGGAGTCTCTGGGAACTGACTCGCTATTGGAACTAGCCTTAAGTGGCCATTTGAGGAACTGCAGTTTTTTGGCACTTCCTGCATTGGTTTAATTATTTTCTCGTGCTGATTCATTCTCATTAGTATCACAACAGATTTCAGTGTGGTTGTATGTAACAATACAAGACAGTGAAATGAAGAATCAACAGTATGTCCTTTGTTATATTCTTAAATTCTAGCAAGAGCACTCAAAGGATTCATAATTACCTCAATTACTATTTACATTTTCTTGGCTAAGAATGATCATTTACAAAGTGCGTGAGGACTTTCTTCTATACAGTGTTAGAAATAGGCAGTCATGTTTATGTTCTCACTGTGCAATCTGTCACTGTGCAATGTATTCAAGTACTGAAAATGTAAATGTAAATTTCTTTACAAAATAACGAGTTATCATATTAGCATTAATTCTTTATATGGTCATGTGTCAGTGCCATATCACCATCTTTGTGTGTTCATTCGACCAATACTCAAGCCAGTTTAAAATTCATATATTTATGAACTTTCGTACACATACATTTCCTTTCTGATCAATCATGTGATTGATTTCATCACAGTATCAAAACCTGCTGACTTCATTTTAAAGTATTTATTATTCTGTACCCATCGTAGACACCTTCTATCCCATAAAGAATACATTTTACAGCACACTTGTAATTTCACACTATTATTTCATGTATTGTCATTTTTAATAAATAATCATATATTTCTCAAACAGTTTTCTTAGTGTTAGGCAGATAATCAAAACATGTGAACCAATTATGTTTAAAAAAATGTGTCCAGTTTGCTCCCTTTTCAACAGTTAATCTATCTGGTGTTGAGAGTTTTTACACGTCCTCTTACCTTAAAAACTCTCTCTTGTGGTCACGCTGTTGCCAGGCCAGTGACTACAGCTTGGAGACGAAGGGGAGACCCTCGTACATGTCGGCCTTGAGCTTGGCCCACTCGGCCAGTCTCTGGATGGTGCTTTTCTCCTGGCCCAGCACGCTTGCCGCCTTCCTCAGCTTGGCCTCGTTGCGCTCCAGATAGCGCTCCCCCTCGCCTTTGAGGAAGTTCAGCTTCTCCAAGCGGTTCTCATTCAGCGGGATGTCCTCGCTCATGTAGGGGTTGAAGCGGAAGTAAGTGTCGGGGGGCAGGAGAGCGTCCAGCATGGTGTGCACCTCTGAAAAACAGAGGTGGGAGGCTTCAGGCTGTTTTGTATTCTCTCTTTTGACTTATTTTATTTTGACGTATTTAAAAAGAAACTTACTGTGACCACACGCCTCTAATCTGCGGTTTATTAATAACTGTGTGTGGGACATCAAACATATTCAAACAACATTTGTTGTGTGGTCTCACCCTCTGTATCTGTGGCGCTGCTGATGACGTTGGTGAGCTTCGCCTTGAGGCTTGTGTAGGTCGTGCCGTTCTTGCCCACCGTCTCGTAGCGTCCGGTGCCTAGAGACAACACGCACTGCAGTGGCGTGTTCGGCCACAGGCACTTACACTCATGGATGGCCAGTGCTGTGGGGTTGTTGATTAGGAGTCCTCCATCCTAATGAAGACGACAAATGGGAAGGGAAACGCTGAAGCACATAGCAAAAAAGGGGCTGGACTTAGAAAGTGTCAATTACCCCAGCGTAACGCAACTATAAGGCAACAAGTTAATGATATGTGTGTGTGAAAGTGTGACTGGCTAATGCCAATGCTGCATCTACAAGACGAGACCTAGGTCAGATCAAATTTCTGTTGTTTAAAAGAGGCATGTTTGTGTGTAAGAAGCATGTTTATGCAGGGCAGAAAATTAGCTTAAACCACCTGCCATAAAACTGTAAAGTCACCTTCAGCACCTCATCAGTCAAATATGCTTACTAACCAAGGTTAATGCACAAATTGGACACTTGGTATGTATAGAATGTGCCTCCAGGTTTAATATATTTGTTGTGACAGCCTGTCGGGGACAAATGAGGTGAAGTGAACAAGCTGTCCCAGAGCTACACAGAGTTAGGCCAGAGGAAAAGAAGCTCCCTGGCCAGTGATGTGCTGCGCTGGCAAACAGCCGTGTTTATTCTGAAGTAAACAAGTAGGAAATGCTGTCTTTGTAGCAGCTATCAGCTACAAAAATAAGTCATGTTTTATTAATTTGGTCTTAAATTTAACTTTATAAAGAGTCTGAATTACTCTGAAATTAGCTTGATTGATGTGTAGTATGTAGTATTTCAGTATTTTAATCTTGACTGAATTCATTTAGAAGCTTATCACAAATTACGTGCCTGCTCTTTTCATTTAGTCTGTCTCTTTTTTCACTAAATAATGTTACTGGATTCATGAGAGAGTTGCTGATGTAAATGATGCCAACAATGAGAGAGAGAGACAATCAAGCTGAATGGATGCCTGGACCGATTTAGTGCTAAACACTCTTCCCTCCGTCTTTCTCCAACAAGTCCAGTTTTGGACCTTATCCAGCCACTGAAGTGATTTTGGCTCGGATTAATAGAGATTGAGAGTGTGGCACACAGGAGGTCTGATCCTCCCCAGCAGAGCGGGGCTAAAGGTCATTTCCATGCCTCTGAAGGAGGGACAGGGGGGAGGGTAGGTGGTGGAAAAGTATCTTAAAAGCCTAAATCCTCTCTTTCCTCTGGGATAAGGCAAACAATGTAGTGTTTATAGCATATGGCATTAGGAAATGTCAACAACAACCAATGCAGGAAAACAAACAACTGTTTTTATCAATTAAACTACTTGTTTTTCTTAGAGGGATAGTTTGGATTATTTGAAGTGGGGCTGTATGAGTTACTGATCAATAGTGATGATGGTCTGGTGTAAGAAGGGTCAGCAGCAAAACACATTCTAACATTAAAATCAGTTCAAGTGTACGCTATATTTAGAATATTGTCACTGCTTTGCATAGCCGTCAGATAGCCTTTCCCGGCAGGAAAGTGCTGCTATATAAGCCAGATACTGCTCTCTCCAAACCAACCAAACTTCATTGGCAAAATCGGCACTTTTATCTTGCAGAACACAGGAGTTGTTGGTCTGCTGTTTGTGATATCGTGTGACTTTGGTGTAGGTTAGTTTGGATTCACCAAAGTCTAACAATAATGCAAACAATCTAACTGATCAAAGCAGTGGTAGACAAGCAACTCCCGCGTTCTGGTCAGTAAAATGACTGATTTCGGCAACTGAGTCTGGTTGAGTGAGAGAGGGAGCAATATTTGGCTTTTATAACAGTGGTTTCCTGTCAGAAAAGGCTGCCTGACTGCAAGATAAAGCAGTGACAGTATTCTAAACATATTGTAGAGAGTGGCCTGTTTTAAGTGGCTAAAATGCATTTTGCTGTTGACCTTGTCCACAGCAGTACTTTGTTTAGTTTCCATGCTGCCACTCCTCTCCGCTTCTCCAAACTTTGGTTGTGTCGATTGCCGTGTACTGTAGGTAATACACTGACGATTACCTCAGTACCTCAATCAACCTCAACCTCTTTAAATAATCCAAACTATGCCTTTCACCCAACTAATTAAATACACCTGACCAGGTTTGTTCTAGGAAACTTATTTTGGATTCAAATGACTCAAAATCAGTCAACTCAGCTGCCCTGGTATTATTATGGGACAATACTCCCTGAAACGTATCACTCGTAGCCTAATTATAAACCTGTTTACCCTCCGGTGTAAGCTACTGAAACAGTGGAACACAGTTCACACTCTTGAGAGAGCGGGTTAATTACACAGCTGCTCCTCAGCTCTGACCCTCAACCTCTCACCCTGAGGTCTCAACTAACGTGATGACTTCCAGCCTGCAACCAATCACAACACCGTGCTGCTAAACTGCAGCATCACCACACAGGCAAACAGCAGGGTATTGCTAAAATAAAGAACTACAGCTCAGGGAGAAAATATTTAAATTCTACCTCTGCATTCAGTCTGTGACTGCGTCTCTCTCCAGTGTTTATGCGTGTGTATTTACATATTTCTGGTGCTCTGCGATGGCAGAATTTTCCTGAGAAATACCGCTGCTGGTGCTGAAAACTAGAGTAGGAGTGAGACCGGTGGGCGGCAACGGTAGCTCAAACTGTCGATGAAACGCTATGCAGCTCCAAGAGGAATGTGGAAAACGACACACTCGCAGACAGACACAACTCATTCACTCTCCATCCTTCCATCTCTGTGGTCACGCAGGGCCCATGGGAAACAAACACATACATGGGAATAAAGAGAAATTTTGCCTTGCTTATACATTAGTAGCAAAAACATCAGACAGCGTTTCTGGTTTACGAGCTGCAGTTGCATGTGTTTAATTTGCTAAATTAGTAGCTGGAAAATTTTGCTTTAATTCTAAATAAACAGAATCTATAAAGGGCAAAAATAACATAAGAATAAATAAATTAATAAATAATGAAGTAATGAAAAAAATTATTTATGCATTTTTATATTTATTTATTTATTTATTTATTTCTGATTTGCTACAATTCTACATTTTTTTATTTATGTATTTTTTTTTTTCCGTATGTCATTACAGTAGGCAGTCTAAAGCCAGATTAGCTGTAGCAGTGTGGTCGGATCTACTGCTGCTGCTTTGACTTGATTGGCACACAGGTGCTTTGCCTTTAGCTTGCTACAATCTGTTGTTAATAAGTGGTAAGGAAAGTTTTGTTCAAGAATAAATGTTTAAATAAATAAATGCATGTAAAAATACAGAAATAGCCTTTTTCATTACCAAAATGTATTTATTTTTCCTTTATTCATGTATTTAATAATTTTTTTCTGCACTCTCTTTATTAATTTATTTATTTATACTTGTGTTTATCTTTATGCTTCATAAGAATGAAGGAGAACTGGTCAGTAAACATGCAGAGTGGGGTTGGAGATTAGTGTCAGTTATTGACTTCAATATTGTAAAAGGCTCTCTAGCAGGACTCCTGCATGAGGAAATGGCAGGGGAAAAGAAATACTTGTTAGAAGCAGGGACAAGGCTAATTTTGCCTAAGTAGGTTATCAAAATTAAGCTAAGCCTTGAGCGTAATTGCTGCCCATAAAGACCATCTAAAGATATCTGGCCTAATAATCAAACTTCATAAAATAACACATTAAAAGCCCTCTCTGTGAAATGTGCCCGAGTGGTATTTAAGATTAGTAGCAGAAAGTAAAATAGATTAATGTTACATCCACTGTGGTCATTTATCAGATGCCTTAACAGCCTTATTTTCATTCAATGACCTCCTACTTAGACCTAATCTACCATTCTTAAACCTTTTTCTTATTTTTTCAATTTCGGACCACCTGAAATATGATTTTAGGCAGTGGTGGTGTTGGATGTTCTCTTTTAAGGGGAATCTAATCAGAGGCTTTCAATTTCTCTGCAGGAAGGCGGGTTAAAAGTCATAAGAGGAGAGGGCCTTTGATGTTTTGGCGCCAGCAACCAGGTCCAAGGACTCTTCTCTGTCTCTCCGTCCATCTCATTCTCTTCCCTTGCTTTGTCTCTCTCACACTCTTGACAGCCAGAAGAGAGGATGAGCCAATTAAAGGGCCGCCATCAAGGTTATGGGTTTGAAAAAGTGAAACAAATCAAAACACATAATGCACACACACACAAGCATAAAATGCAGTGTAATGCTGAGTGCTTCTGTCCTTGGCATTAGGCAATGCAGCACCACAGTGGAAGTATATTGATTGGAAAGATTTCAAGGAAATGACCCTCTCACGCTAGGGCTTTCAGATTGATGTGACTTAGATCACTATGGCAATTTGAGTCACTGTTAAAGGGATAGTTCAGATTAGCTTAAGTAGGGTTGTATGAGGTACAACAGAGGCTTGGGGGCATGCCGACAGTTTAGAGAAACAGTGAGGGGCACCAGCACAGAAGCTAAACAATGTGTGGACTTTGAGGACAGGGTCAGCAATAAAACATACTAAAAAAACCTAAAAAAGGTTCACTCTACACTACATTTAGGATATTTTCACTGATTTACTTTGTCATCAGACAGCCTTTTCCACATGGAAACTGCAGTTCTTCGAGTCAAAGATCACTGTCTTTAGCTTTTTTGTATTACTGTGTAACTTGGGTGTTTTAAAAAGGACAGATCAGATTCATCCAAGTCACACAATAACACAAACAAACTAAAAGATCAAGGCATCAGTAGGCTCTACTCCTGTGTTCTGCAAGGTTAAATTATTGTTTTTGCCTTTGGAGTTTGGTTAGTTTAGAGAGGGATATTTGGCTTGTATAAATGCAGTTTCCCATCGGAAACCAGTGTCTGACAGCAAGGAAAAATATTCTAAATAATGTGCAGCAGTTCATTGCTTAGCTTCTGTGCTGGTGCCCAAGCTTTGTTATAAGCCACACTGTTTTTCATCTATTCTGCAGCCTGTGTCACTATTAACCTCCTTTTTCAAGCTTAGCAAAGACGTCCCTCTGTTCTCTCAGTTCCATCATGTCATACCTGATGAAGGTCTTTTCCCAGGACAAATTCCTGGAAGTAGCCCGGGGCGGCAGACGAGGCCCTGATAGCCTGCCACATCTTGTGTTTGCAGTCTCCGAGGTAGTGAGATCTCACCCCTGGCATGAGTCTGTAGTTCCTGAACACATAAGCCTTCAGAGGTAAACCCCTGTTCACAATAGCACTCACTGCTGACACCTGGTGGACATACAGAGAGCATATTTAGAGAGGAATATGCAAAGTCATCTTTATTGTTACAGCACTTCAACAAGCAGATGCTTTATTTTGAAGTGCTTTGCTGTAGAGTGGAAAGAAAAGAAAAATGAGACAATGAAAATAAATCAAAATTATTGTGCTATTTAATTTTTTTAAAGATCTGGGGGGAAAAAGCATTTGTGTGTCTCTCTGTATGGCTAGACATGTGACTTACTTTAGGGCAGTGTGGATCCCTGGAACTCTCAATCATGTACCCCTCACCCATCCGCTCCCTAATGAAAACACAAAAACAGATTAAAGACAAATAAGACAACAATACTTTTGAAATCAAGGAAGGAGGAGGGTTGCAAATGAATGAAAAGACTGGGGGGGGAAAAATAAGAGGGATGAAAGACCAACTTGAGGATGTTTTCCCAAATTTCGCTGTCATAGAAAGCATGGCTCCAGCCCATTTTGACGGTTCCAACGATGACGTTCTGCTTGAAGACGTCTGCGCCCAGCTTCCTGTACATCTCTTCGCACTCCTCTAAAGGGATCTGGAAGATTCCCAGCATGAAGGCCAAAATGGCGCCTGAGGAAGAGAGGATCAAGTGTGATGTGAGCAAGAGGCAGTATCAGAGGCTTACATAAACTGACACGTGGAGTTAGTGTGGGACGAAAAAAAAAAATCAACACTAAACAGTGATGACAACATACCGGTGCTGACTCCACAGATGTAGTCGAACAGCTGGTGGATTCGCTTTCCTGTAAGGTTCTGCAGTTTGTGGAGAGTCTGCAGGGCCAGCAGTCCCCTGGAACAAGGTTAACAAAGATTTACAAACCCAGACCAAAATGCAGCTGCAATTTGACCTACTGCTATAAACATATAGAGGTGGTCTTTTTAAAGTTGGCTTGCAACGATAGCTTTACTTTGTATTTCTCTGTATTGTAACAGAACCACATTGTCTACCACATGAACTATGATCTGCTACAACAATGTCTTCTTTTAAACACAAACTAAAACAGCTTTTCTCACAAGATTTTAGTTAGGTTTAAACTATGTGGTTAATGGGCAATAGTTTTATTTTAGAATCAGCATTTTTATTATTATCCCCCTTTTAATAATAATACCTTTTTTTTCGTGCACGCTTTCTATCTTAACTTGTGTTTATGATTCCCTTCTAATATATTATTTCATGTTTTTGCCATGTATGATGTATTTTTGCTTTTATTTTGAAGCATACTGAGCCTATGCCTGTTATATGAAATCCTATATAAATGAGGTTTATTTGACTTCTCTGAATTTTCTGTTGTTACACTTTAAAGTCTGCTGGTGGCACTCTTTTCTTAGGGTCATATAGTGATTAGAAGAACAGAAAATGTAAAAGCAGGTTTAATCATTGGTAATATTTACAAGGAATAGATTCTGTTGAATTTTATTAAAAGATGTTTTTTCATGGAATAGCTTTACCTTGTTCCTCCTCCGTCTATGGCCAGCACCCGAATTCCTCTGCCCTTGACTGGTTCAGTGTAGCCAACCAGGGCCAGCGCTTCTCTCACAGCAGCCTGAAGAGGAAGATCTCTGGCCTGGCGCA
>JAJHUR010077144.1:0-23997 GCA_027495735.1 Lutjanus campechanus | reverse complement strand
AAAACAGATTAAAGACAAATAAGACAACAATACTTTTGAAATCAAGGAAGGAGGAGGGTTGCAAATGAATGAAAAGACTGGGGGGGAAAAAATAAGAGGGATGAAAGACCAACTTGAGGATGTTTTCCCAAATTTCGCTGTCATAGAAAGCATGGCTCCAGCCCATTTTGACGGTTCCAACGATAACGTTCTGTTTGAAGACGTCTGCGCCCAGCTTCCTGTACATCTCTTCGCACTCCTCTAAAGGGATCTGGAAGATTCCCAGCATGAAGGCCAAAATGGCGCCTGAGGAAGAGAGGATCAAGTGTGATGTGAGCAAGAGGCAGTATCAGAGGCTTACATAAACTGACATGTGGAGTTAGTGTGGGACGAAAAAAAAAAATCAACACTAAACAGTGATGACAACATACCGGTGCTGACTCCACAGATGTAGTCGAACAGCTGGTGGATTCGCTTTCCTGTAAGGTTCTGCAGTTTGTGGAGAGTCTGCAGGGCCAGCAGTCCCCTGGAACAAAGTTAACAAAGATTTACAAACCCAGACCAAAATGCAGCTGCAATTTGACCGACTGCTATAAACATATAGAGGTGGTCTTGCAACAATAGCTTTACTTTGTATTTCTCTGTATTGTAACAGAACCACATTGTCTACCACATGAACTATGATCTGCTACAACAATGTCTTCTTTTAAACACAAACTAAAACAGCTTTTCTCACAAGATTTCTCAGAATTTTCTGTTGTTACATTTTAAAGTCTGCTGGTGGCACTCTTTTCTTAAGGTCATATAGAGATTAGAAGAACAGAAAATGTAAAAGCAGGTTTAATCATTGGTAATATTTACAAGGAATAGATTCTGTTGAATTTTATTAAAAGATGTTTTTCCATGGAATAGCTTTACCTTGTTCCTCCTCCGTCTATGGCCAGCACCCGAATTCCTCTGCCCTTGACTGGTTCAGTGTAGCCAACCAGGGCCAGCGCTTCTCTCACAGCAGCCTGAAGAGGAAGATCTCTGGCCTGGCGCAAACGCAGCAAGCATGGCAGCACCTTCTCCTAAAAGGTCACAATTAAACACAGACATACTAACTGCTAAAAATCTGCCTCTTCAAAAAAAAAAACATCTGAGGACTGTGCAACACATCTGAGCTGTGGCGCATGTCAAAGAAAATTCTGACAGTGATGCACACTGACCTTGACAGCTACACCTCGTGTCTCAGGGAACTCCAGGAGGTGAAAGCTGAGCTCCTCCACTCGACTGGTCAGCAGCTTGACTTCAGTGACTCTCTGCAGGCCTTTCACCAGGGCTCTGGTCCTGCTGTCTACACTCACCCTGGCTATTATCTACATAGCAATACACACAAAGTACCAAATATTAGGACAATCTGATAAATATAATTTTATTCTAAAAATGTCAGTACTTTTTCAAGGCCTTGTCGACCATACCATATGGATTATTTGAAGTCCAAATAATCCGAACAATTTCTTTAACAATCTAGCAATATGTATGAATTTATATTCTACCTGGTAAAATCATTGAAAGCATATGAAAGTTAATTTAATAATCTTGACACCACCAAATGTTAAAAGCTGAACTTATCTACCACATTTTGACAACACTGATGCTTTCAACATTCACAGGAGCCATAGTGAGCACCTCACCTTCTCTCTTTGACTCAACAGCTGTTGCTTCGCTTTCTCCTCTTCACTTTCCGTCTTCTCTCCTGTCTTGTCCACAGCAGGTTCTTCCACAGCAACTGCTGATGACTTGTCTTTTTCAGCGGCGATGCTTTTGGACTCGCCTCTGAATTTGGGAACGAGGGGTGCGATGTAGCTGCCAACAAACGCCTGAACGCTGGGCCGAGGGTAGGAAAGGTAGTGGGTGAAGCCTTTTTTTGGGGAGGTAGTAGTCGTGGGGATGGGCTGTGCAGCACTTTCAGCTGCAGGGACGTCCGAAGAGGGCGTCTCTGCAGGAGGACTGAGCTTTTCCGATGGAGGTGGAGCTGGAGGTGGAGGAGAGGTAGTGGGTACTTCTATACTTTTAGCCTCCGCCACTGGAGACAAAACAGGAATGTGGTCCCCAGTTGTCCGAGGAACAGTGCTGAGAATGGGCTCAGGAGCAGGGTCGACACCTCCTCTGTGCTGCTGCACCACCGGCGTGTCATCTCCCTCTTTCACTTGTGTGCTGGTGCCAAAGTAGCTGTTGATGTGCAGAGCCAGAGTTTTGTAGGTCTCATCCATGTTGGTGGACAGAGCTGCTGGGTGAAACAGCTGCATAGTTTGTTTTGCCATGGTTGAGGATGAACTTGGCACAGACACACTCGCTGCTGAAGCTAAACTGGATGTGGACTTCTTTGTAGCAACAAAAGGCGTTTCTGAAACCTGCGGGCGTTGCTTATCTGACTCTTCCTCAGCTGCATTCCTCTCGCCGCCTTCTCCTCCTTCTTCTTCTTCTTTCATGGTGGTCTCAGGTGGGGAGGCAGCAGCTGTGTTGGTTGAGGCTAAGGTCTCAGCTTTGGCCAGAGCTTTTTCTGCATGGGTGCTGTCGACCGCGGCGCTACCAGGCTTGAAGCGGGAGAACTTGGAGATGAGTTCAGCGCTGCCTACTGCCTTGGAGACGCTGTCGAGTGTGGTCCTGATTCGCGACATGCAGTTTGCTGGCTCACCCAGAACAGCAGTGGAGAACTTTAAGTTAAAGGATGATGCTTAATATCTGCGTAAAATGATGCAGCATTCTGGCAGACTACCTGCCATCAGCTACAGTGGTTTGAGTAGAAATTCCATGTTGGAAATTTTCTGTTTGTTCCAATGTTTCCTGAAAAAAAGGATAGAACAAAATTACCTCAAGGTACAGCATACACTACAGCTGTAGCAATTAATCAATTAGTTGTCAATTATTATATTAACTATTTTAATAATCGATAAATTGGCTTGAGATTCATCATTTGAGTTTTTGTTTTTTTTTCCTAAAAAGTCAAAATCTCTTCCCGGCTTCTTCAATTAAAATATTTTCTGGCTTCTTTACTTGTCTATGACAGTAAACTGAATATATTTGGATTTGAGGTGGTCTTCCTGGGCTTTGGCAAACACTGACTGAGATTTTTCACAATTTTATAGACCAGAAGTTTTCAAAGTAGGAGGTGGACCTACAAAGAAGGGCTGACAAACAGGTATTGCATTAGTTATCAAAAGAAAATCACATAGAAGAGCATAAATGTGTGTGATTTCGTTTATGCTCTTTCAAACAGCCGTCTATATCTTTCTATGTCTTTTAAATGACTTTATATGTTTTTTGAGTTCATGCCTTAAATGACCATTAATGCTGATGAGTTTTTTCTTTCTTTTTTCAGTAGTTGATTATCACTTCAAATGTACCTTCCAGCGGTTGTATGAAATGGCCTGATTTAAGTTTATTTGCCTGATTATTGTCTGGTTTTAATCCATTTTAAATGTAAAAAACTTTGAGCTGCATATTTTGTATGAAAGATGCTAAATTATTATTAAAGAGACAGTTCAGATACAGCAGTTAGGGGAAATTTTACTGGGTATCCCCACTTTCCCACAGCCAGAAAGTAATAAATACCTTAGGACAGGCCTTTTTGTATGTCTTTAATGTTGTCTTAAGTTATGTCAAACAGCAATATTAGGCTAAGTAAATTAAAACTTTTCCCCAGCTTTTTCTGAAGGGAGACCCACAGTCTCAAACCCTACTATAGATTGGTTAATAGATCAATTAATGGAAAAAAAAAATTAACAGATTAATCAACAATTAACACAATGTTAGTTGCAGCACAAATTATTCCACAAAAAATATTTTAATAAGTAGGCCAATAGAGGGCTCCATTTGACACCCTATCCATCCTGGTAGCCATGGAAACTGTTATAGCAACACAAACAGATGCTGACAACAGCTTTCACAAAAACTATTAAACACGGCAGTTCCCATATGTCATGTATGTTATTGTTACATAGACGAGATGGAAGAGGATCGACATCCATTAAATTTAACAACAGAGTCAGCTCTGCTTGTGAAGGCTCTGCTGGAGAGACACCGACGAAAGGAGCAGGTGGAGTGCTCCCCTGACACTCAGATGAGGAACATTGACTGGGTTGTTTGCAAAGACTTTACAGTGGAAGTGGGGAAAATGCAGATTGGGGAGTACGTTCAAACATGGGAGCTGCGGCCTTGCTGGCTTTACAGTGTGGATCTACTCTGCTCCACCGAAGAGGACCATCACACCTTCTACCACTACCGGGCCCGCTTCAGTACCCCGACCCCGCGGAGGCCGATTCAGGGGACAGCTAGCGTCTACTTCGTCGTGGACATATCTAAAGTAAAGCCTCAAACTCTGCCTGTGGAGGTGCTCTTCATAGTAGAGTCCAACAGGCTGGTGCACACACCCGGGAGGACCAGGTTCAGAGAGAAGTGGCTGGAGGACGTAATCGAGAGTAAAAGTTTGCTGCGAAGAGCCGTGAACCTTTGAACCAACTGACATCGGCCGAACCACCGAGGAGGCGAAGATTTCTGGATCCTTCCTAAAATACTAACGTTAGCTAGCTAAGTTACATCCAGCTTGCTAAGTGTTAGCATTAAATCCCACTGGATGACTCTTGATTTTTCGTCAACTTACTCTGAATGTTAATCCACTTTGAAACAGCATAAAGTAACAAACAGTAGTAGTTACATGAACATGAAACACCGACAGTCAACGCTTACTACCCAACGTTAGCTAACTGTCAGTCTTGTACGTTTTGTTCGGTCCTGTCTAGATGGTAACCCCAGAACAACGCAAGATCTCACGAGAGTGATAATTTTAACCCAAACGATGACCTTTCCCTAAGCCTGACCAAGTGTTTTTTTTTTTGTCAACAAACTTATCCTGATTTTAACCAAAGTACTGTCACAGTATGAAACTCATTTAATGTAAACAACGTGCACAGTGAGGAAATTGCGACTACAAAACTCGCGAGACTTTAGCAAATCAAAGGTTCTCTTCTAGACATTGGACCTCAATGGCTGTAACGTTAACCGTTAGCCGTTAGATTCAATATGAATACAATTTACGTATTCAAGACAATGAAGATGTTTGTGTAAAAAGATAACATGCTTAACTTGTTAAACCGAATGAATAAACACCCCATGGCCACGATCTTTAAAAGCTAGCTTATTTAAAAGACAGCTGACACTGACACTGACACTGAAAAACGTTAACGTTACATTACCCGCTGCTAGTCCAACGTTAGCTAGCATTAATGAATGGAGTGTAGAGTCTTAGGTTGTTGAATTTTACGCAGTGTCACAGAAAATATGTCTTATTCTTACCATACGAACCCGTTAGATAGGTTGCCAGAATATCTCATTCCCTGTAATGTTGGCACAATACACGTACGGGCGCTGGATAGAAAATCTAAACAGGAAGAGGACAGGAAATGACGCAACCTGGAGGTTTAAGTTACAGTGCAATGCTTTCTTGGTGCCACTAGATGTAGACAAAACATCTTTGGAATAAAACCAATTAAATTGCAAAACATTGCAATAAGGAAATCAAAAACCCACAACATATTATGTGCATTTTAAATAATACAAAACATTTGAATACACTGACAATGAGATTTGTTACACTTATTGAGCTATAAATGTGGTCACTTTCAGCACCATAGTGAGCAGCAGTTGTATTGCAGTAGTTCAGCACCATGGAGAGCAACATTTAATCTAGTACATTAAAAACATGTCGTGTCAAAATATCCCTGTGACAATTTGTATATATATATTAAAAAGTAGGATCTGTCTGTCTAATTGATTATTTTGTGATCAAATTTTTATTTTATTTTTAAATCCTAGAGGTTAGAGTACGGTAGCAACATGGATCATTTTATGCACACATATGTATAGACAGATATACATACATTGAAAAAAGAAACATGAGATATGGTTTATATGGCTTGATCTAACTTTCTCCAGTGCCTTGGTCCACTTGCTTGAAGTAATCAATGATTCAACACAGTTAGACTTCAAACTGGGAGAAGCCAATTCTTTGTTTACTTGGGTAGTGGTTTTTCATATATAGAAAGAGCAACATGTCATAATGCAAATGCTTCTTTAAAAGGAAATATATTAAAGTTAATGAAACCCATGTAAAGTCTATCAATCCCTGATGCAATGCATTTACTGTTTTGCTCTAATTCAATTTTTGATTAATATCAAGGGCTTAACAATGCTCTCAGCTGGAGTGTTTATATGTCCACATCCTCTCAAGGCCACTACTCCATGTCCAATTGGGAGACTGCTATCGATGGGACATGAATATAAAATGGCCTTTTGTTCCACTTGTTCTGTCTGACACCCTGACAAAGGATTGATGCCAAAATGAAGTAAGTTTGTTTTAACATGATCCTGTCATGACAAATAAAGGTATTTTGATTGTTTTAAAAAAAAAAAAGAGTGCCTTGGAGTTTGTTGTGATTTTTGTGTATGCATGTATCCCTATCGAAAGAGCACCTCAAACAAACTTGTGAGTCCAGAAAGCACTCCTACCAAAACATTTTTTAAGATGAGTTCTTGTCAACTTTTACCATAGAGCATAATAGACGGCATCTTGACTGGAAACATTAGGAGTTGGCATGGTTTTATGCATGGGCCAGGACAGCGGTGCACTACATTGGATAATTAAAACTGCCCACAGCGTCACTGGTACTCATCAGCCAATTTTATTAGCAGGGGTCCGTTGTTTTGTCATACTGGCACATTTGACCCAGGACAAAAGAGACGAAGAAAGTGACATTGTTCAAGTGTTCAAAACTAAGACTTTAAAGCCACCCCAGCTACAGCCTGTCCACCCTGCTGCCATCTGGTGAGAGATACAGAGGTATCTGCTGCTGTACCACCAGACCACAGAGCAGCTTCTTTCCTCAGGCTGTGATGCTCCTCAATTCATTTTCTGCATTCCACCATAAACATTGTCTTTCCTGAGTAGCATAAAGGGACTGGAACTTTCATTTTGTTGTACAAACCTTTGTTGTAGAATGACAAATACCTTGAACCTCGAAGCAGTGAATCAAAGCCAGCAAGAGTCGTGTTACAACATAGTTTGTGTGGGCCCGACTTTCATGGTATTTCAGCTCTTGGAGATGCTATGTGACAATGGCTGAATACCACTGATAATGATAATAATATGCTTTAAATGTGACAGATCCAGGCACATAGTTGCCCTTTGAAAGGTTAATACATGTGTAGGAATGAAACACCTATGTGCATGAAGCAGTTCACTCGAAAATCATTTCTTTTGAGATGGCTTGTAATGCTCATATATCTCTGAGAAGGTTTGAACATATATATCATAGTAGGGAAGTGACAGTAGTTAATGATGAGTCAGAGGTTAAATGGGTATACTCAGGTCAGAGTAAGATGGGGGAAAAAGGCCAACAGTGCAGCAAATTACTATTGCCACTGTAGCACATTATTCCATTTATTTATAGTATTTTTTCACACAGGCACAGCATAATGGAATAATAGGAAGTCAGAATACTATTCTGTCTACTATTGCCCCCCGCCACACACACACACACACACACACACACACACACACACAAAAGTAACCAGCTGCTCTTTCAGGTGCAATATGCAGAAAGCAATGCGATCTGATGGAGGCTGCATGAGTGACAACACTAAAACACTATCATCATCTTCTGCTTGGTGCCCACGCCACCTTTTACACCCACCATGACCTTGAGAACATGTATTATCTTTCATTTGTCATGGGTGAAATGGTAGCGACATTACAGCTTCTTCTTTTGTTGTCACTGCTCCAGCATGGTGATGATTGTACTGAATATGTCCCCCATCATCTGCTGGCAACCGCACATTTTTTGACAGGTCTCCCCTCCATGCTACAAGGGAGTGCACGTTTTAATAGCATTAAGAAAATAATAATAAAAAAAAGATGCAACAGTTTTCTGTTTGCTGTATTTAGTGGTGCTGTAAAGGAACACTCATCTTGGACATCCAGAGATGGGCACAAATACATAAAATACATCTTGTTATAAATTACAAATACTTGCTAACCAAATGCATCAAAATAAAACACAAAACTTCATAACCTAGCCCATATATCTGTATTTACAGTGTAAGACTGGAAGAACTGGGGAAATGTCATAATCAGGCCCATGTCTCTGTATTTACAGAGTAAGCACTCATAAGTACTTTGTATTTTTAAATAATTTATTAATGAATTTATTTATTATTTTTAAATTAAAGAATAAGAAAATTTTTCGTAACTCCCTGCTTATTGTGTCCCTCATTGTGTTATTAACAATACAGGCCTATATGTATGCTATTACCCATGTTGTTTTCTTCTGCCACTGAAGAAAGACACTGTAAGTTCCTGGAAGTTAGATGGTAATTACTGGAAGTTGAACTATAACATGTGGGCTGTATTATAAAGTGGTACAAAATACTGGTATGAAAGAATATATTTAATTTAAAATAAAAGGAATTTGTCATTTGAAAATACAAAAATACATTCTATACAAACTGATATGAACACATTTTAGGCATTTAGTGACCTAAACCCACCCTCTACATCATGGATGTATAAGGAGAACACGATAAAATGTTGGAAGCAGCTCCGTTTCATTCCTATGAACTTTGTCAGTGGCTCATGAATCCAAAACAGCCACTTCCTGCTGTAAAGATGAATGCATATTGCACATGTTCTGTGGGCTGAAGTGGCAGATTTTTTTTTTTTTTTTCAAATCTCAACTAGTTTTGTCTCTTGCAAACCAAACAAATAGTGGTGTCACTGGAGTAGCCTTTTAACTTGCATTTCACACTGCACCTTCAACTGTAAATATAAATGTTATGTTGTTACCTTCCATTCATATTTCTGCGGTCAGGTTTCGTTGACTAAATGCTTAATATTTTTAGCCATTGAGGTTCAGCTGTACTGTGTTTGTACAAGTGCCTCCTCTTGTCTCTTCCAGGTTATGTCTAAATGAACCCTTTGTGATTTCTGAAGTGCATGGGCATTTACTGTACATATGATGGGCTTACACACTCCACAAAGTGGTGGTTAATGGCAACGTTAAGATGAACTTTTTGTCACTGACAGTAAGGCAGCTGTATTCAGCTGAGAACAATATTTTACTGCCTTTCCGTTCTGCTCTTACGTTTCTTTCTCTGCCTCCGCAATCTTAAATGTCATTGCTTTAATGGCAACTCCTGTAGTGCCATTACTGTACTACTATTTCTGCCCCCAGTGATATTAGTGAAGTATACAGCTGAGGTAGCAGACCACTGTGTGAGGAAACTATTTTGCTTCAACCATTCTTTGGATTCAAAATTCTTTAAGTAAAGATTAAATGTAATCTACAGTGGTGAAAAGTACATTTACTCAATTACTGTTCTTGAGTACATTTTTAAGGTACTTGTACTTTACTTGAGTATTTCCATGTAATTCCATTAACTTTATTCACTAGATACTTTGCAGGTTAGGATTATTAACAGTACACATTAATGCAATAATATAATAATTCTTTAATGTGCCATCCTGCACTTTTAGCGCTTTAAGTATATTTTAATGCTTGTACTTCTGTATGTTTACTTAAGCAAGATTGAAACAGGATTTTTTTTCTTGTAACAGTATTTTTACACTGGCTTTACTTTTACTTGAGAGCTTCGTCCAAAACTTGTAATCTGTAACATATTTCGGCACTTGTCAAAGAACCATTAGAGAGCACCTTGTCAAGATGAATTAGAGATTGATTTTTTTTTCATTGTGTCTCATTCGTATGTTTGTTTGTGTATGTCGTAAGCCTGACATTAACTTTCAATTGGCACTGCGCAAACTGACCACCCTCAGCCCTTGAATTGGATGACTTTCCCCTCTCACAGTCACCACAGTCACTTGCAACACATGCGCAAAACAGGCAAATGTCGAGATGTCTCTGCGCCAACACTGCAATATTCCAACCCCTAGAAGATGCAGGGAAATGTTAATTGAGCCTTGAAGTTTCGGGACATTATCGGAAACATCGGGAATTAAATGGATACCAGCAGCAACAGCTCTGCAAAGACACCAGATGACGATGGAGAAGCGCACGAACATTTTGCGCTCATTAGAGCTGGGATTCTGGGTTTGGTTTTTGTGCTGGCAACATGTGGCAATCTCTTCTTCTTGGACACTCTGTGGAAGAAGCGTAAAAGGAACACGAGGACCCAGCTGTTCCTCCTCCACCTGTGCCTGGCGGATCTGGTGGTCGCCTTTTTCCAAGTCCTGCCGCAGTTTCTCATTGAAATTACGCACAGGTTCAGAGGCACAGACTTCCTTTGCCGCTCTGTTAAGTACCTGCAGGTGGTTGGGATGTTTGCCTCCACGTACATGATCGTGGCCATGACCATAGACCGGTACCACGCGGTTTGTAAGCCTATGGTTTCCTTCTTAAAGAGTTCATTTAGGAGGTATCTTTCCATAGGCGCAGCGTGGCTGATCTCCCTCGCCTTCAGCTCTCCACAGCTCTTCATCTTCTCTCTCCAAGAGGTGGAGGAGAACCAGTACGACTGCTGGGCGACGTTTATCGAACCGTGGGGGAGACGGATCTACATCAGCTGGATCACCCTGTCAGTGTATGCCCTGCCTGCTGTCGTTTTGCTCTATTGCCAGTTAAGGATATGCACAACCATCTACTTCAACATGAAGAGGAAAGCGCTGCGGGCAGGACGCGCAGGCACGAAGGGGGTGTCCAACGCCAAGATGAAGACTGTGAAAATGACATTTGTTATTATAATTACATACACAGTGTGTTGGACCCCATTCTTTGTTGTCCAGTTATGGTCTGCATGGAGCCCAAGCAGTGCGCCTACTAAAGGTTTGTCCCCATCCAAAGGACCATAGATGTATAATTAAATTTTAACTGGGTTGCACCAACAAAGATTAACTTTGTTTAGCAAAACTAGGTTTAAAATGAGTAAATCAATATTTAGAATTAAGCAGAGCAGAGAATAGTCAAAAAGTCATCAGCAGTCATGAGTCTAAGTTTAATCAATATGGAGGTGCTTGCTTACCCAAATTAATATAAATAAATACATAAAAATGAATTTGACTGCTGTCAAGACAAAACAGCGGCAGTTCTAAAGGTTAAAACTGAATCCATCTTAAACTCTAATTTAGCCAGGTTTAAAAGTAATCCTTGTTGGTGCAACTCAGCTTTAATGTCACTGTGATGTAGGCCCACCTATAATATATTAATAATGAATAAGGTAATTTTTTTTTAGAGACAGTTTATTTCAGTTTGTTTATACATTTTGTCTCTTTCTCTTACAGGTCCAGTGTTTGCCATCATCATGCTGCTGGCCAGTCTCAACAGCTGCACCAACCCTTGGATATATCTCTACTATAGCTAGAAAAAGAAGCAAAGCCACATGAACCAAAACCGTTAAAGATGTTTAAAGGGATATGCCAGTCCAGATACACGAAGCCAGGGCCTGATGATTAAGTCCAGAGGAGTCATCCATCCAAGGATATCTGACACCCAGAACACCAGAAGTCCAGCATGGATCTCTGCATGAAATCTGTGTAGTTGTTCTGTATATTTGATTTTGATTTGATTTTTACTATTGCATCATGCACAAATAATATGCCAAACCCAAACAGCTACTGTTTAGTAAAACAGATAAGAAACAAGAAACATAAATGAATTAAACAAACATTTCTAAGGTTACTTAAGGCAAAAATGACTAAAGAGGACTACAATTTGTTATACAATCTTTTCTGATAAGAATTCTAACTGAATTAATGTCAGCATGGCTGTACAGTGAGTGTGAGATTGTATTTTGTGAATTAATTGCGTCTACGATTCAGTGTTCGAACAAAGAAAATTTATTGTGCATGAAGGTAAAACATATTTTCTATGTTTTATCTGAATAGCAGCTGTGAAGATAAGACACGGTGTTTAATGCATATTAAAATATGCATTAATACCCTCCCCGTGCTGAAACAAACAGACAATGCTGTCTATCATTCACTGCTGGAGGAAATAAAGTGGGAACCTTTTCAAAATTAACTCCCATCAAACATCAATATATATATATATTTGATGTCTTTTTAATGTTCTGTGAATATTCTCATGGAATTACAATGTAAACTGCACACATGAACTGCTTGCACGTCCCCTCTGCTTGTATTTATTTTGTCATCATAAAATCATATTCCTGATATTTAATCTGAAAAAATAAATAACAGCGCTGATGTCACGCTCTTCAATTTGCCTTTAATAGACAGGGGAACCTTAAGCAGCATAGATGTAAAGCAGCTGTTGGAGCTTGTCATTGCACTATGTATGCAGATAAACTGAGGAACACAATGAGATTCAGTGTTTTTATTTTCATTTTTGAAAACGCTTTTTTAAATGCACTTTTACCATGTGGCTTTCAAGATAAATAATCTTTGGGGGCGCACTTCATTTTTACAGTGTGTTTACAATACAGTTCTGTTGTAATGTGCCCCTAATTATCCTTTAATAAAGTCTAATCAGGGTCTAATACTGTCTAATAATGAACATATTATTTCTAGGTTTCATCTAAATTGATAGAAAGTGCAATCTGTCATGCTTTATTGGTGTACCATTCAGTATATTGAGTCTATTTAGGATACAGTTGTTTGTTTGCGATCTAATAAATAACATATTTTTGTTCTTTGTCTAATTTGAGACAAAGTACAGATTGTTATGTCTTATAAGTGTACTGTAAATTAAAGTGTGACCATCTTTTGCTTTTGCTCATCTTCTTATCTATTGAGGTTATTTTTGTTATTCTATTATTAACATTTTATTCCTTAGTCCTTTCTTGTTGATCACCAGTTGTTCATTAACACTTCCCTGCCTGTGAATGACTTTAATAATGTACATTTCCAAACAAAGATTAGTCTTAATACTTCAATGTTCTTTGAGATAAAGACCTCCACTTATATCTGTAAGGTTTGGTGCAATGTTGTGAGATGTGACAGTGCACTTGGCCCCTGGTGCACTGTGATGACATTTTGTTTTCCCCACAAGATACAAAGCGATAGGATTACAACAATTTCATTTCATTACTTGCTTCAAGAATCCATTCTTCTAATCCTTACTGATGCAGCAGAGCCCAGCATCATTCTTTGCTATGGAAATGCGCACCCTAGAGTCATTTGAAATTGCACTTCACAAATCCTTTCATATGTGCAATCAATCCTTTTGTCGTTTATTCAAAACCAAATTTAGCCTCTCCCACAGCTGGTGTGGGAGACTAAAGTATATCAAATTAATTGTGTTCCCAAGCCAACATCCTGAACATACAGTACTGTATGCTGCCTTTATAGTCTAATTACAGTCCTGATGTAATTCTGTCCTCAGTTCAAATACAACAGGTGTTTTTCCCTCTCTCAGACAGTTCAATCCCCTTTTCATCACAGGTGTGGGTTAAAAATACATTGTTTTAACAAATCTCCTCCACACTGTTCCACAGGATCTTTGATGAGACCTGCTACAGTGCACAGGCAGCACGTGGTGCATTTTACTCTGGAAAGCTGCTTCAAATGGGATTACGAATCTCACTTGGCCAAAATACTATGATGACTAATTCAGGGCCTGAAGGAGGGCAAAGCGGGAGATAAATCCTGCTGCTGGTTCATGTTCATGTCATTGCGGGGTTTAAAACAATCACAAGAGACATGGCGGACACAATTGCAGCCCCAGGGGGGAGCACATGCTTCAGGAAACAAATTTACAGAACACTTTATTCTACAAACCCCAATTCCAAAAATGTTGGGACGTGTAAAACGTGAATATAAGAATGTAATGATATGTAAAAACCTTTAAACCTATATTCTGTTGAATACAGTACAAAGACAAGATATTTAATGTTTAAACTAATTAACTTTTGTTTTAAATATAAACTCATTCTGAATTTGATGCCTGCAACATGTTACAAAAAAAGTTGAGACGGGGCATGCTTACCAGTGTGATACATAATCTTTTCTTTTAAAAACACTGAGGACACTAATTGTAATAATTTAAAAAAAAGTAAATATAAATATGGCTTTCACTTTGCATGGTCGAGTCTTAACTTACGACAATGGTTTTCCTCTGTGCTCCTGAGCCCGTGTAGTATCCTTTATAAAATTATGTGGGTTCATAATACAGTTTATCATGCATAGCCATCTGAGGGGTAAAAGGTCACGGGCATTCAATGATGCAATCTCCCTCAAAACTTGAGGGAGATTGCACAGAATGACAGGGTGGCACTGGCAATCACGCAGGGCACAGGAACAAAATGAGCGTGTGCTTCCACGGACGTGATTGCTCGTGATTCCAGGACACTTCAGTCATCGCATGTGAATGACGTTCTTTGAACATAGGCAAAAGAAGTGATTTGATGCAGTTTATAATACAGCAAGCAGCAACTGTTCCAGTCAGATAAATGCCAGTGCTTAAGCGGAAATCATTTTGCCAGCTGTATCAAAATACTGATTCATGATGGCCACTTTAAAACTCACCGTTTAGACTCCATTTGAAGCATGGCACTTCTGCACCATGAAATTATATAATGGACCCAGAAACTGTAACAAAGGCAACTGTCAAACACTGACAAAGATGACAAAATAAAAACAGGCTGACATAACAAATACAGCAACGAAAAAAACAACAAAACATTAATAAGTTAGGATACGGTATTGAGCACATTAGAGTTCCAATTATGTGGACACCTGACTCAAAATCTTGGATATGTATCAGCAATGCAAAGCAAAGAGCCACCGAAAAGCACTGCTTTAGTTTAGCTTCCACGCTTCCAGTTAAGATGGTCAAACAGTGTCACCATGTGGACAAAAAGACACACAACTGAAATGTGCAAATATGAGAGCAATGTTGCAGAACACTGACGGGGGTTGCAGCAATAACATAGTTTCAAGGCATGCCATAGTATGAGAATTGACGGTTATCATACCATGTATATTTGTGGTACTTAACTCTACTATTGAAAATATATAGGACAGTATTGTGTGGAATTATAATAGAGCATTGGTTCAACCAAAAAAGCCCTTTACAGGGATAGTACAGATTATCTGAAGTGAGTTTGTATGAGGTACTTATTGAGAGTCAGTGGATTAGCTACAGTAGATGCCTGTCAGCATGCGTCCAGTTTGGAGAAGCAGAGAAGGAGTACCAGCTCTGAGGCTAAGCAATGAAATGCTGTGGTCAGGGTCAGCAACAAAAGGTATTCTAGCCACTTAATAAAAGGTCCACCTAAAAAACTCAATATCAGTGTGTGCTATATTTAGAATATTTTCACAGCTTTAATTTCCTGTCAGGAAACTGCCATCGCATCAACCAAATATCGCTCTCTTCAAAACCAACCAAACACCATAGGCAAAATCAACGATTGTACCTTGCAGAACTCTAGAGCTGCAGGCCGACCACTGACTGATCTGTTGGTTAATTTGTGTTATTGTGTGATTTTGGTGATTTAAAACATTATGATGTGAATCCAAAGTATTGTTTTAAATCACCAAAGTCACAATAACACATATCAAGGCAGCAGCAACTCTCATGTTCTACGATGTGAGATCACTGATTGAGTTTGGCTGGTTTGGATAGCGATATGTGGCTTGCATAACAGTGGTATCCTGTCAAAAAAGGCTGTCTGACAGCAAAGTAAAGTGATGAAAATATTCTAAACATACCACACACTTAAACTTTTTTTTGAGCTGGCCATTTTTAAGTGGCTACAATACATTTTGTTGCTGACCCTGTCGACAGCAGTTCATTACCTACTGTAGCTTCCGTGCTGGTACTCCTCTCTGCTTCTCCAAACTGGGGGCGTGTTGACCACCATCTACCGTAGCTACTACACTGATTATCGATAAGTACCTCATACAGCCCCACTTCAAATAATTTGAACAATAATTATAATAGGTGGACTTCTAGATCAGTTAGTAGAGCATGTGCCCCATATACTGAGGCTGTAAGTCTTCTGTAGTGGCTGTGAGTTTGCTGCATGTCAACCCCCCCAAAATTAAAAACTGATAATTATATTAAAAACTGAGATAAACTGTGATAACATGATATTTTCTGACAGTTCTTGTACCACGAAACTGTCATATACATAGAGTTTAATAAGACAGTTGGTGCAGCTGTGCTTTATGAGAGCATGTGCAACATATTTGACTTAATGGTAACAATTAAAACACAAGCACGTCCACAGTCTCATTTAGAGTCCATAGTTTGTAATCACTTGCAGAATCAGAGCAACATGGACGATATATAATCTTCTAAAACTTTCTGCTTCTCTTTAAAAACGGCACCGTCTCTCCTCAGGTGAGAAATCTCAGTCTCCAGAGCACGGATTTTGGCCACTGTGCTCTCCTCCCTGCGATCCAGTTCCAAGATCTTTGAATGCAAACTCAAGATCTTACTCCAAAGCTGATCCTTGTCTGTGTCCGGTCTGCAGTATGAGTGTTCATAAAGGGAAATGTGCTCTCCCTCACCGGGTCCCCTCTCCTCCAGAAAGCAGCCCGTGGGTTCATCCTTGACCATCTCCACAGGGACAAAGCTAAATGCCTGACCCAGTGCTGCTTGGAGGGCGGCAACGTCCACGTTTGCCTCTCCGTCGGAGAAAGGGCCCAATGTCTCGCAGCACAACACAGTCACGGTTGAATCAGCCTGCTCTTCAGAATGAGGCTCGATGCGTGGTGAGAGCGCAAGACAGCAGGCTGTTCCACTGTCGCCTGGTGTCTCACAAGCAGCAGTCTGTGTCTCTGAGAGATTCGAATGACAGGATGATCCAGTGTTCGAAACCAGAGGTGGTTCAGATATCACCTCTGTGTGTTCGGCAACAATGTTTACTGGGCTCAACTGGACTTTTTTGCAAGTTCTGCTCAATATGAGAGGCCTCTTACTGAGAGGAGAGTCAAATCCTGTGGGCTCAGTGTCAATGTCTAAAATCCTTGGTTTGGCCTTGGGGCTTCTTTTAATAGCCGTAACTTTTTTCTCAACATCCTGAGATAAAAGAAAATGAGTCTCCATTAAATGGAATTATGCAAAGACAGCAAAGTACAAGCACTATACTGTAACAAGCTTCATGCCTATTATGGAACTGTGATGTGATGATGAAGATGGGCCGATTGCAATTTTCTCATTTTTTAAATCTGACCTGTCAACTCCTATTCTGGACGATTTGGATTTTCTTTTTAAGAGATATAATTGACGGCATACTCCAACATTTTTATTGCTTTTTTAAAATAGCAAATTCAACTGTATGTTCATTGTAAAACATTGACTATTAAATAACTTTTACATTTTCTCTTAAAGTGCTCCAGGTTACTGCCTTGGCCTCTTTTCATTCTCCCGCTCCACTTTTTCCTTTTTCCAACCTTTCTCCTCCCCACTTCTCTCATATTTTCTCACCCTCTTTACTTATGTTCTCCCTCTATTTCTCCCTCTACTCTTTCCTTAACTTTCTAGTTCCCACTCTTTTCCTGCCTTCACTATTTGCCAAACTCAGTGGACAGGAGAAAGACAGTGCTGGCAGTAGCAGCACAAACACCACAGTGTGTGCATGACCATCTCAAGGCACATGCATGTACATTTAATATATATATATCTGAGACTGATCAGCCAGGTCACCAGTAAAGCTGAAAACCACCCAATTCTGGTCACTGGCTGATTGATTGATGGATTGCTAATGTGATGGATGAGATCAGAAATTCACTGCAAAGCAATATAACTACAATGGGTGCTGGTCAATGACAAGCAATGTAAAATAATTTTTAAAAATGAAGAACAGGCTTCTTGCACACCAAAAATCTTAACAAACCTAACACTTCTTTGTAATGTTCTGTAAGTGAAAGTTTTCTCTTCCACTTGCAGAAACAGTTGTTTTTACAGAGCAAAGTTTTTGATGAGCAGCAAGCCTTTACTTCATGTTGGACCTGTGATGGACGTGGAGACAGAAAAAAACAAGACAGATACATACATCTTCACTGGAGGGAAAAATGGTCGGGATGGCTGTGTTCTTCAGATAGCGGATGCCCCATCGAATATCGAAGCAGTCTTCTGTAAAATGCTCGCTGCACAGGTACTGATGGCGACTCGGGGTCCACTCTTCCCGCTTCATGTTGTCCACCCATTTCTGAAGCCTGGGCTTGTCTTGCAAGGGAAACCTTTGGGGGGGGGAAAGGAGGAGATGTTAAGAAAAGGGCTGGTTTGAAACTGAAACTGTTCCATATTTTCAGTCTTGCATATTGACATTGCAACAATATTGCAGGGATAAGTATTAATACTCTCACAGATTATCAACTCAATGAGATTTTTGATAAATAATCATCAGTAATGTGAATATAATGACTAAGCAGATAGAGGTAAGTAATAGAACAGCTAGAACAGTCTGGTAAGTTCAGAAAATTACATCACTTTACTGCAATGCAGCCCTTATGTACTACTGACATGACATTATTGTTAACTTAACTCGCTGCCTCCACAATTATAACTATCTTTTACAAAAGTGTAACAAGAATAAAAGAAAAGAAGCATTTACAGCGAAACTAAACAAGCTCTTCAACTGAGAGACACATCAGAAGGAAAAACGAGAACATACGGGTAGAAGCTAATCCTCTTGTTGTCTTGTCTGGACGCAGCTCCCCCGCGGTTTCTGCAGACTTTGACAGCGCAGTACCGTGGCATATCTGCAGTGAAACTACATTAAAGCTCCCTACAGAGACACGTTTATTGCTAACATTTTTGAAAACACAGCAGCTCGTAAACTGTCACTTCCGGGTTGTCGTCCTTCACAGCGGAGATGACGTTGACTCCGGTTAATTGTCAAAATAGTTTAGGTACCGTCTAAAATGTTTAGACATGCAGTTTTTTTTTTTCATCGCATTTATTTTTACCATTGTACCTATTCCCAAATTATAGGCTTATATTGTGTCAAAATAATCATGATGTGCAGAAATGTCATTACATATTTTGGACATGATGACTGTAGCGATTTTAATGTAAACTTTTTGATCCTGGAAGGAAGATTTCTCCTTCATAAATAGGCTATCGAATGGAAAGTAATACCCCCAACTTCACAAGATTTTATTTGAATTGAAGGACTATACTGTGACTCAACAATTTATATACACTGAAAAAGTAAGAAAGCTGTCAAACTAAACAACAACTGTTGCACAACTACGCGGAGGAAGGATGTCGCTTTTAAACATCCATCAGCTATCTGTGCTAAAACTATTCAAAATAGGATATTTATAAACTAAATAATATCATTTACTCAGATGAAAATATGTTTGGGCCTCTCACCTTAATCGATAACACCAAAAATAAAAGAGCAAAACGAAGACACAAGTATGCGCAGCTTTACCTCTTGCTTCGCTTGCATTCTTTGATCGAGTCTCGATTACATATAGAGTCTCGAAGGGAACCCCACACCCGCGACATATCTCGCGAGAGCGATCATTTTAACTCAAATAATCTTTCCCTAACGCCACCCAGCTATTTTCTGTCCATAGCCCTACTCTTATTTCAACGACAGCATCGCCATATTATAAATCATAATTAGTTTGTACAACGTGCAGGAAGAAAAAAAAAAACACTCATAAATCTCGCGAGATTTTCACAAGTCAAGGGTTCCCTTTTCACACGTATTCTTTTCTGACTATCCCCATTCTCCACGTGCGCACTGTTTCCACCAATCACAATGAAGTGAGTCACTGTGTTAACAAATGTGGACCAATAGCGTTGCGAGTCGTGGTGTTACAGCTCAGGAATGCAGCTCGTCAACAACTGTTAGCTTTCGATTCGCATCAGCTGGGGCTGTTGGCTGCTGATTGCGGTATCCTCGGGCTGTTTGTTACCTCGTATCCAGGACAGGTAATCTCTCTTTTTCAATACACGTTTGTGTAATTTGTCCTGGGTGGTTTATCTGCAACTGAGAACAAACAAAAAAGGAGCATTAAGGCGCTGTTTGAAAGCAGAGCTTGTTTAACTTTCTCCCTTATTCCACTAAAACAGTGAGTTGTCATCTTCTTGAGGCTAACCCCAAACTAGCTAGCGAAAAAGCGTTACTAATCGTCAGTGCCGTCGTGTTACCTTTATTCTGACTGTTTGTTGGGTAGTTAAAGCCGGAATTGTGAGTTTTGAAGTTTCAGGGGTGTGTGAACCGTCGTAAACCAAGCTGTCAAACTGTCTTCACAGCCTCAAAGGTGCCAAAACCAGCAGCAGAATGGCCACAGCGCAGTCTGTGTTGCTGCTAGCAGTGTATATTCTGCTCATCTCCGAGTTCATCCTGGCCAAGCGAGACTACTACGACATACTGGGGGTGAGTAAAGATGCCACTGAGCGCCAGATCAAGAAGGCCTTCCATAAACTGGCCCTCAAGTACCATCCTGACAGAAACAAGGGCCCAGACGCCGAAGCCAAGTTCAGAGAAATAGCCGAGGGTAAGTGAATCACTGTGTCAGTCCATAATGTGGGGCAATGGGCAGATACTTTTTTACTCACTGCTTAGATTCAGTGGGCCTTTTACACCAGGTTTGTGATGTCTTTTGCAGTCAGAAGTTTTTAAATTTTGTGTAAAGCAATGCAAAACATAAATTAATTGTAAAATACCATTCAATTAGAATATATTTATAGAATAGGTGATTATTATGATTATTTGGTTATTGTTTAATATGTAGGCCATTTTCTTAATTAATCGATTGTTTGGAAAACAACCAGAAAATAAGCACATCTGATAAACTTTTGCAACATTTGGATTTTTTAAAATACAAAAAATGAATCAAAACGATTAATTGGTCATTGCAGTAGTTGCTCATTAATAGTTGATTGATAATTGATTAATCGTTGCAATTTTAATTAAAATAGTTTGCAATTAACTTAATACTTGATAACTAATTGATTTGTCAACTAATCGTTGCAGCACTGATTGTGATACAGTGGATCTTTAAGAGGAATGTCTTTCATTTCTTCCCTGGGAGACACTCCTGAGAGTAATAATAGCTCCTTGTGTGTCTGTTATCAGGTGACATGCTATCATGATGACGGCGTTTAAACGTGTTTATTGGCACTCTCTTTTTGCTAATAGGCTCTATTAAAAAAGATTGCACCATTTACTCATGTATGTTCAATTTAGGGCTTCTGCAGGTTTCAACAAGTTAAATTTAAGACTTTTTAGGACCATAAATGTAAAATGAATAAATAAATGTAGTTTATGACTTATTTCACTTTAATACCAGCAAAAAAAAGTACTAAGGATATCAATCTGAGTTCATGTTGGTTTTGTTTTGTGGTTGTTGCTGTGAGATAACTTTCTTTTTTTGTAGTATTTTTTTTTTGTGTAGTTTTTCAAATGTCCACCTTTAGATTGTCTCTTTATAATCTTATCTCATCCCCAATAGGACACAAATTCATACAATTTTATCACAACTTTGCTCAAGCTTAACCTAAAGATGTTAAAAATGTTGAGAGACTCTTGTTCGGCAGTGTCCTAGCAACCAACACAATGAGTGATGTAATCTTTGTTTGTCTCTACCAGCATATGAGACACTGTCAGATGAGAAAAGGAGGCGAGAGTACGACCAGTTTGGCCATGGCCCGTCACCAGGGGAGGGCCATGGAGGAGGAGGAGGTGGTGGAGGCAAATACAACTTCCACCAGCACTTCCAGTCCTTCAACTTCGATGACATCTTCAGAGACTTTGACGACTTTGGTCAGCAACACAGACACCAACACCACTTTCACTCCCATGCTCACTCCCATGCCCATGCGCATGCCAATACCAATGCCCATTCTCATGCCCATGCTAAAGCCCATGCTCAAAATCAAGCCCACCAAAAGAGACACTTTGACAACCACTTCCAGGCCCACCAGGAGACTATGAACAGACAGAGGAGGCAGTTTCAGCAGGGGGGCTTCGGCGGAGGACTCTTTGATGACATGTTTGAGGACTTGGAGAGGATGTTCTCCTTTAACACGCACAGTTCCAGGACTGAGAGCAGATTCCACGGCACGGGAAAGCAGCACTGCAGGACAGTGACCCAGCGGAGGGGGAACATGGTGACCACTTTCACTGACTGCTCCTGAGACAAGCAGAAAACACTTGGACGTTGCTGGGTTTTCAGTTGTGGTTGGTGGAATTAAATGCTAATTTATCACTTGGTGAAATAGAGAGGGGTTTTTTGTGGATTTTGTAATTTTCTGTGTGTAATTTCCTCTAGGAACAAATATCCAAGTTGGCCTGATAAATGGCTGCTTCCAAGCAATAACTTGCGCACATTATTGCTCTTAGCATGATATTAAGTCTCTTGTTTATTCAGATACCTCCCCTTATTTAGCTTTCCAGGTTCAATATGTTTACTTGTGTTCTTTTTGTATGATGGTACAATCTATTAGACTCAGGTATGGCCTAAGGTTAATGGACCAGTGTGTAAGATTTATGGGGATTTATTGGCAGAATATGGCAGGTATGGAATATAATATTGGTAAGTGTGTTATCTTTGGTGTATAATCACCTGACAATAAGAATCTGTGTTTTCCATACCTCAGAATGAGCTAATATTTATAGAGGGTGCAGGTTAGATTTCACTTTAGATTTTAAGGTCAAGATTCAACTCAGTTTTCAATTTAAAGTTTTTTTTTTGCACTGATGGCTATGCCATTATTAAACTAGATTGATTTGTAAAGAGAAACAATTATTGATTTTATGCCCTGACAACCGTCATTTACATTTTTCAAATTCTTCTTTAAAAAGATAAGAAAGTACAGCTGCAGGCTACCATTAAGCTGTGGTGAGTCGTTGAAGTGTTGGGTTTTTTTCCTTTGTGGACGCAGGCAAGTAGGTGTGAGTGGAAAGGAAAACGAAATATCACAAATCCTGCTTTTGATTGAGCCCATTTTGATCGATTTTTTTAAAATTTAGAATTGAAAATATGATTGCTAGTTTCTACTGTAGCCTAGAACAGACATACCAGACACTTCCTCCATAAGGGGTCACACACTGGAGAAGGGTAGCAACTAACGATTATTTTTATTGTCAATTAATATGTTGATTATTTTCTCAATTTGTGTTTGGTATATTAAATTTTAGAAAATGGCGAACAATGTTGATCAGCGTTTCCCACAGCCCCAAGAGAACGTCCTCAAATATATTGTTTGGTCCACAAAAGTATTCAGTTTATAGAGGACTAAAGAAACCAGAAAATATCCAAAAGTTATTTATATCCCAAATTTAAGAAGCAGGAATCAGAAAATAATTTGGACTTTGGAAGGGGAGGGTGAGGCGAGCGATATTCAGTAGGATGTAATCTGCAATCTCACTGCTAGATGCCACTAAATGCTACACACTGGTCCTTTAAAATGGAGCAATGAGGCAATAAGATTTAATTCTGATGCTATTTATTTGCCATGTTATTAATTTGCTCTCTACAACATAAACCTTTCGCTAATGTAAAACCAGGCTTTGCTTATCTAAGCATTGTGTACCTTGACCTTATTTTTTCTCTTGGTTTTTATCATTAGCTTAAAGGTTAGCACAAAAAAAAAATCTCACAGATTTTGATTTATAGTACTTCCATCAAATTTTGCTGTGAAAATGGAGCTTCACATCCTGAGTTGTGTGTGAGTCGGCCATCACCAACTGTTAACCTCATTTGAGTTTCTTCCTATAAGCTGCATCTACCTTCACTCAGTCAGGGTAGGAATGTACCATCAGTTCCATGACCAGTGCTGGTATAATTAGCCTCAGGCAAGGTTTGCGTGCTTTCAGCTGTTTTGTAAACAACTGGTCAAACCTTGGGTCATCTGCCAGTGAAGCTGAATGGTCTGACAAGTTTCCTGAACTGATCAGAATGTGCAATATTTAGCACCTTTGCTCTTCATGTTGCCTATCTTTCATAGACAGTGCTGTGCTAATGTCATTGTCTAATGTCCGCACTTTGTGTGTGTGTGTGTGTGTGTGTGTGTGTGTGTGTGCTGTCTCTTTTCC
>JAJHUR010077142.1:0-10345 GCA_027495735.1 Lutjanus campechanus | reverse complement strand
CCATTCAAGGACCCTCGGAAAGCAGAGAATCTCGCGATTCAGATGCAGTTTACAGCTCGTCGCTATCATAAACCGTTCAGATGTTATTCAATGTTTTGTGAAACGTGAAAGCGTTGCACCGATGCAACGCTCGTCTTTTAAGTAAAAATACTATATCGCGATATATATCGTTATCGGGATATAAAATTACCTATATCGTGATATAAAGTTTTGTCCATATCGCACAGCACTAGTGCATTTCATACCAATAGGCAACTCAATGTGCTTTACATGAAGACAGAACATTTAACAGAAAACAGTAAAAAATATTAAAAATACAGTTAAAAGAAAGAAAGAGAGGAATATAGGAAGTACAAGAATCCAAAAATTATAATTTAAAACTCTTAAGAGCTCAGCCATACGCACATGAAAAGAGAAACATTTTTAACCTGGATTTAAAAGTGCTTACAGTTGGGGCTGATTTCAGTTCTGCTGGTAGTTTATTCCAGTTGTGTGCAGCATAACAGCTAAATGCTGCTTCACCATGTCTAGTTTATAGTATTGCTTGCCATAACTCCTCAGTCAAAAGTGTGTAAGACGATCCTGAATCCACCATAGCCCTGCCACTCACTGAGCCAATGGTTATGGGAACGACCAGCTGGCGAGGGAGAGGCCTGGAAGCAGAGAAAGGGAAATCCCTCTTTCCTGGCGGCTGATGTAACACCGCATGCACCGTGGGACTGTTACTGGTGGACGGTCCCAAAGGAGGTAGAGGCTGGAAAGGAGGCTTGGGATTCTTCCCCTTGTTGGATGTAAAATTTGGACAGCTGTGTGGTGAATGTGACCCCTTACACCGCCAACAGAACAGCTGAGCAGGTTTCACCGCTGCAGGGTTGGCCAGAGGCGGATATGAGTTGGTGGTGGGTGGACCGCCAGATTGAGACCTATTGGTGGGAGGGGTATATTTCCTAGATGCCTCTTGCTGCAATTGCTTCTCCCTGTCCTTTTCCAACTGTCGGCCGAGCCTCACCAGTGCATCCACTGTTTTAACACCACTGCTCCTCAGCTGGCTTGCCAAATGTGGCCGTGTATTTTTTAGTATGAGCTGGATGACCCTCTCCTCTGTGATCTCTGGATTCCAGCGGCGGCAGAGTGCCCTATACATGTATGCAAAGTCCCAGACACTTTCATCCTCCCCTTGCACCCGTGTCCTGATTCTCTCTTCCAACTCGTCCATGTAATCCTCTGAGAGGAAGGCTGACAGAAACTTGTGCTCAAAGTCTCTCCAGGTGGACGTTTCTATCCTCACCACATCCACCAGTCACGAGCTGTGCCAAACAGGACATTGCGAAGAGTGGCGAGAAGTTCCTCATCCAAAAGGGGGTTCAAAGCCAAGAAGTCCCAACACTGTTCCAGGTACAACAGCGGGTCAGTGCAATCTCCCATTCTGCCAAAAGTGGGGAACTGCAGTTTAATGGGGCTCTTCCCCATAAACCTCCCCCTCATGTCACCCTGGACTGGGGACCCTACTGGAGACGCAAATGGCTCAGGACCACAACCTGGTTGCAGGGTTGATTGCAGTCGCAGCCGAGCCTCCCCCTGTGGATGTACTGTAGGCAGGGAGGCAGAGGAAGGTGGAGGCGGAATGGCAGTGGTTTGCACTGCCGTTGATTGCAACGGGGGATGGGGTGTCCGCAAAGTTTGTTCCTTTATGGCGCTGACTTCCTCAACCACACTGTGCAATTGCCCACGAAATGTTGCTATTTCGGTCTGTAGATGTGTGACAGCATCCACCACTGGGGTCATTACACTTCGGATGTCCTTCATCATCTCCGTATGGTGGTGATGGAGTCTCCATTTGAGAGTGTCCGTGAACTGCAGTCTGAGATACTCAGTATGTTCCTTTAAACATTCCTTTATTTGCTGTTGTCCTTGTTCCTGTCCCCCAGTAAAGGCATGTTCAAGGGCCGACAAAACCTCTGTCACTTTCTCGTTATTAGTTTGTTGCTCTGCTTTCCACTGATGAAACGTAAAGTTCATTTCTTTATTTCTTCTTTGTAGATCAGCCAGGGTGAGCTGTATGTTTGTGTCATCCAGTGAATTCAGCAGTGGAGGAGCAAGAGGTCCAAGCTCCAAAAATTCCAAGTCCAGTAATGACAAATCAGCCCTGTCTCCTCCATTTCCTTGTCCTGACCTTCCATACCCCTGCTGCCCAGCAGAGGGCGGGGTTCCTGGGCCTATGGCGGGAGAAAGACGCTGTTCATTCCCCTGGCCCGTAGAGGGCCCATCCTCCTGGCTGGAGCAATCCTGACTGGAGGGGACAGGAGGTTGCAGCTGGTCCTCCTGGGCAGCAGAGGGCAATGCTTCCCCGGAAAGATCCACCAAATCCAACAGCTCCGCCATGTCAGTGTATTTGTGTTGTATTGTCGCAAACCAGGGTGTGGATTGCGAGGCGAGGGGGAGTGGCAAAGCGGCCTAGTGAGGACATACGGATTATAATATGGCGGACTTATACACGCTGCCAGGGATTGACAGACTAAATCGCGGACATGAGGACGGACAGAGCCTTTTCCTTGCTGTGTCCTCCGCTGTGAGCTCGCGCCATCTTATTTCAAACAGCCGTTCAATCTATTGGTTGTGCACGAATGACGCCAGAACACAGGGGAGGTGCATCTTTAAAGGTGCCGGCTGCCACAGTACTCTTTGCTCCACTATCTGACCTGAGTCAGTAGATCTCAGAGCTCTACTGGGTTTATACTCTACTAACATGTCCTTCATGTATTCTGGACCTAAACCATTCAGTGATTTTAGACCAGTAGCAGAACTTTAAAATCTATTCTGTAGCTGACTGGGAGCCAGTGTAAAGACTTAAGAACAGGGGTGATGTGCTCTGATCTCTTTGTTCTGGTTAAAACTCGAGCTGCTGCACTCTGAATGAGCTGCAGTTGTTTAATACTTTTTTGGGGGAGTCCAGTCAGAAGACCATTACAGTAGTCAAGTCTGTTGGAGATGAAAGCATGAATCAGCTTCTCCTGATCTTTTTTGGACATGAAGCCCTTAATTAGGGCCCGAGCACCTTGGTGCGAGGACCCTATTGTTTTTGCTCAGACTACCAGAAAATAATGAATTGCATTTTTGGGGGCTTAAACATACTCAAAAACTCACCAAATTTGGCACACACATCAGTCTTGGTGAAAATTTACGTGTCATGTGGTTTTTGTTGGTGGGCGTGGCTAAATGACTTGGCCACGCCTTTTAACGCAACCATTACTGGCACGTTTCACCGATTTGCACGAAAATCGGTACACACGTAGATCATGCCCAGACGCACAAAAACAGTCTGGGGGACCCTATAGGCTAAACCCAACAGGAAGTCAGCCATTTTGAATTCCGTGGTCATTTTTGGCATTTTCCACGTGTTGTGTTTTAACGAACTCCTCCTACAGGATTAATCAGAACGGCTTCAAAAATACCTGGCTACCATCTACAGTACTTATTGATCAAAAGTTATTAAAGGCGTGAGCTCATTTTAAAGTGCCTGGACGTCAGCCGCCAGCGAATTTTGACGTTTCGCCATGAAACACAAAATTGCTATAACTTTAGCATAAATGGTCCGATCTGCACCAAACCTCACATTTATGATAATAGTCTTGCATATATGAAAATATTCCATAATTGTCATTGTCAGTGCCCCCTTATGGTGACAGGAAATGACATGTTTTACACTGTGAAGTGCTGCTCCCAGCACACTGACCATATCCAGCTCAAATCTGGTCTGAAAGGCCTTAAGACCTTGGCAATGCTATATCATGAAGATTGTGACGTATTGTCAAATGGCGTTGCCCTGACAGCATGGCGAAGGTCAACGTTTCACGAAACACAGGAAGTGACCCTAGCTTCAGTGTACTCGATCAAATCTGTCTGAAATTTCACATGCTTGTTAATGGTCCGGGTCCGAACATGTGATATGAGTTTCGTCAATGGGCCTGCTCAAATGGCATGGCCACGCCTTCTAAACACCGCCATTACCGTCACGTTTCACCGACATGCACGAAAATCGGTACACACATAGATCATGCCTGGACGCACAACAATGTACAGGACAACCCATAGGCTAAACCCAACAGGAAGTCAGCTATTTTCAATTCCGTGGTCATTTTTGGCGTTTTTCACATGTCGAATTTTAACAAACTCCTTCTACGGGATTCTTCAAATCAGCTTCACAATTGGTGTGTACCATCTAGACTAGTTTGTGATTAAAATTTGTTAAAAGATTGCGTTTCAGTTAAAGGGTGTGGCCGTGAGTTGGCAGCTAATTTTGATGATTCGCCATGAACCAGGAAATAGTTATAACTTTGGCATACATGGTCAGATCTGCACCAAACTTAATATGTTTCATAATAGTCCTGCTCTGAACACATATACATCAGAAAATTCTGTGCTTGTGATAGCGCCCCCTGCTGGTGGTATGAAATGTCATGTTTTAGACTTTGAGGTGCTGTTGCACATATTTTGACCATATCTCACTCAAATTTGGTGTGGAAAACCTTGAGACCTTGCTAATGCTATATTGTGCAAGCCGTAACGGTTTGTCAAAGGGTTTCGCCCTGACATTGCAACATAGATTGATCTTTCGTACAAACACATTAATGGCGTTAACTTCTGTGTACACGTTCGCATCGCCATGAAACTTCACATGTATGATAATAATCCCAGCCTGAACACATCTACATGAAACTCATGAGTGACAGTCATAGCACCACCAAGCAGGGACAGGAAGTAACACGACATTGCTTCCTACCATGTCGAAAGGGGGTGAAAATTCAGCACCTCATCTACCAGTCAGCCTCTAGCGACATGCTTACGGCCGCAGCCAGCTCCGAGTTGCGTGGAGGTGCGAGGGCCCGTTCAACACTGCTTGTAGCTTTAATTCTTGATATATTCTTCAGTTGGTAAAAGGCTGTTTTGGTGACTGATTTGATATGACTGTTAAAGGTTAGGTCTGAGTCTATCAACACGCCAAGGTTTCGGACCTGGTCTTTAGTTTCTGGTGACAGTGACTCAAGGTGTTTACTGACAGCAACCCTCTTCTCTTTATTGCCAAAAACAATTACCTCCGTTTTTCTTGATTTAACTGAAGGAAATTTTGGTTCATCCAATTTTTAACTTGCTCTAAACAGTGACACAATAACTCTAAAGAACTGCAATCATCTGGGGACAGTGCAAGATATTTCTTTTTCATCTGCGTAACTATGATAGTTGATATTAGAATTCTGCAGAATTTGACCCAGAGGCAGCATATATAGGCTGAATAGAAGGGGTCCAAGAATTGACCCCTGAGGAACTCCACGTCATAGCCACTCGATCAGATTGATAACTTCCAATGGTCACAAAGTAACTCCGCTCCTCCATGTAGGACTTGAACCATTTTAGGACTGTTCCGCTGAGTCCTGGCCAGGTTTCCAACCTGTTCAGCAGTATACTGTGATCCACAGTGTCAAACGCTGCACTGAGATCCAACAGGACCAGAACTGACACCTTGCCTGAGTCAGTGTTCAACCTTATGTCATTTAACACTCTAATAAGAGCCGTTTCTGTACTATGGTGAGGTCGGAAGCCTGATTGAAATTTGTCAAAAAGACCACCGGAGTTCAAGAAGTTACTAAGTTGATTAAAAACCACTTTCTCTACGATCTTTGCTATAAAAGGAAGATTTTAGATCGGTCTGTAGTTGGTTAATATGGAAGTATCCAACGTTCTCTTTTTTAAGAGTGGCTTGATGGCAGCTACTTTTAGGGGCTTAGGAAACGTGCCTGATTTAAGTGAGCAATTTATTATTTGCTGCAGATCTATTTGGACAGAGCTTACAATAGTTTTAAAAAAGTCGGATGGCATTGTGTCAAGACAGCATGTTGCTGGTTTAAGATGCTGAACTGTTTCTTCTACAGTTTTTTGGTCAACTACATTAAACTCTGACATCATATTTGATGTATACCTAGGTGGTTTTAATGATTGCATCATTTTATTATTTTGCTGATTTGTATTGATATTTAGCCTTATAGATTTGATTTTTTCATTGGAAAAAGCAAGCAAATTCATTGCATTTTTCTGTGGAAGAGAGTTCTGAAGTAGGGCTGTCCCAAACGGTTATTTTTCTCCCGATTAATCTATCGACTATCTTTACGATTAGTCGATTAGTCTAACGATTAATTTTTCGACTAATCTAGCGATTATTTTTTGGTTGACGATTATTAATTCACAAAAACACTTCTGAACACTTATTTAAATTCTTTGTTTATTAAAGTAAAAAAAACTTTTGAAATTGAATGAACAGTCACATCTCTTTTAGGCAAGCATCATGACGTGTGAACATGAATGAGGTATTTCTCTGTCTATGCATTACAGTGAAACAATGTGTGAGCGCATGTTCAGCAGCCCAAGTAAAAGAATTAACAAGAATAAATAACAAAAAAATAAATAACTCTTAAATAAACACAAATGAGGTCAAATACTGAAGACATTAACTAACACCAGTGCAAGTGAATACAAACAGAACTTTTTTCCAACAGGATTTAACACAATTTCACTTCTCTCATCTCTAGTATCTCTATATTGTTCTCTCTAGGAATTGAAGTGAAGGAATGTGAGCATGTCTACATGGTCAGGTGTCAGGCTTGCTCTTTTTTTTGTAACAATGTTCCCAGCAGCTGAGAAGAGACAGTCAGATGGTGTTGAAGTTGCGGGGACAGCCAGGTATGATCTGGCCAGCAGAGCCAGGTTGGGGAACTTTTCTTCATTGTCCCTCCACCACTGCAGTGGGCAGAGGCTCTTATTCTTTTTAAGTGACTGTTGTTCAAAGTACATTTGTACCTCCTTCCTCAACATTTCACCCTCATGTTCTTGGGCATCTTCATTGTCATTGCTGCTGTCATCTGAGTCAGAGATTGGCACCTTTCCTCCTGGTTGGTCACTGGCTGAGCCTGAGGCACCCTGCTCCATACCTGCCTGAAGCCGTTCCTTCTTCCTTCTTCTTGCTTCACGTGCAAGAACCAGAAGCTCAGCTTGCACTTTTTGGATCTCACTGGGTGACAGGAAACTAAGCTTGCAGTACCTTTAATAAAAACAAATAAAAAACACAACATTAGTAAATATGTTAAAACACTTTCCAGTTTCCATAAACATAGAGACAAAACACTAAAAGTAAAAAAGGAGACAGGAAAACAAGCAGCAGGTAGTAATAACAACAAGTAAACAGGGTTATACACATGTAAGGCAATAGCACAATAACGCCAAAATACACAAACCTGGGGTCAAGGGCAGTAGCAAGGACACACACATTTGGACCATCCTCCTTAGTGAATGTGGTCCCTCTGGTCCACCTTGAACCTATCTGCTCTTCTGCGGCTGCCTGAAATGAGTTGATAGGAGCACACTCAAAGGATCTATTCTGCGTTGATTTCTGTAGACCCTTTACCAGGCGAGGTAGTGTGGAGACCGTCACATAGCTCTCTGCACTTAGGAAGGTTGTGGCTTCTTCAAAAGCTACCTCAACTTCCTCTAGTAGGGCCCACTGGCCAGTCTTCAAATCCAGTTAGTGCTTTCCCCTTTTTGTGATGTCTGGGTCTGACAGGACTGCAGTCACTGGCCACCGCTGCTCCAGAAGGCGACTCACCATGTAGTATGTACTGTTCCAGCGGGTGGATACATCCTGAATTAGTTTGTTCTCATCAACACCCATGGACTTTTGTTTGCTCTTTAGTTTGCTGCTGGCCAGCTCACTCTTCTTGACGTGCTCTACAAGTGACCTTGCAGCCCCAATTGTCTTGTTTATTTGGGGATCTTTCTTTAGGGCATGTCCTATCACCAACTGAAGTGTGTGGCCAGCGCACCTGTGTGAGGCAACTCCATGCCTCTCATTGAGGATCCTCAGAGCTGCCACAATATTGGCAGCATTGTCATGAACAACAGCCAGGATGTCCCTACTGAAGGAGATGCCCATCTTTTCCACTACCTTTTCTAACCAAGCAGCAATGTTTTCGGCCTCATGGCGCTCCTCCAGTGGCATGGTGGTAAGGATGTATGAAGTAAACATCCATTTCTCATTAAGAAAATGGCAAGTTGCGCCCAAGTACGCCTCTGTGGCGACACTTGTCTAGCAGTCAGTGGTGAGTGTGATTTTTGAGTTTGCATTTTTTATTTCAGCTCTTACTTTTTCAAGAGTAGCCTTATACTTTTCTTCCATCAAATCGGTGAAGTGGTGTCTGGAAGGCAACAGGTACCCTGGGTGAAAGGTTTTAATCATCTCTCTGAATCCAGCACCCTCCACAATTGCAGTGGGCCTCATGTCCTGGACAATCCTGTTAAGGATACTTTGTGTGAGTTCAGATGCTCTTTCTGGTGTGCATTCCTCTTTTTTTTGGAGGGGAAAAACTGTGCAACATCAGTTTGCTTTAACCTGAAAAATAGACAGATAAAGCAGAGTGCATACTGAAATGTTACCACAGTGATTTTGAAAAGGCACACATTATATATTAGTGCAGTCACGGACTATGGTAAGCAGGCCAGTGTTTCCTCTAGGTATTTTTTTTTTAAGCAGCGGGAGCAGGACATCATCCTAAATACGATCTGCATGCTGTGCTGCGCCCGGGGTCTGCACAGAGACGGTGAGACCGAGAGCTTTCCGGAGCAGCAGCGGAGTAGATGTCACTTGTTACTGTTTATGGGTACATAAAGCAGCGGAACCAGTAACGTTACCTACAAGCACCAACACAATTTGACTGGAGTGAAATAGCTCCGCTAACGTTAGCTACATAATGCACAAAGCTGAAACACAACACTGTGTAACTTTGACTGCAACCAGCTGCTTCGAGAAATGAAACTTAACGATGCACGTTAATACGTCGCACATAACAGCAACTTCAGTAAAACCGGGTCATATTAGTTAGTAAGTTAGATGGACTTACGATCCTCCAGCTTTTTGCTTTCTGTCGTCTTCCAGCAGTACACCTGGGTGACGTCGCTTCAGGTGTTCGTTCATCGCTGATGTGCTGCTGTGGTACGCCAACTTGGCTTTACAAAGGCTACAGACGACCAACTCGTTTGACTTTTCTTTGAAATATGTCCATACTTTGGACTTTCTTGTCCGCTTTTTTAGCTGCTTCATGGTGCCGCTCTCCTCTTCCCCGCCCGGAACGCTGGGATCCGGAGCCTCCGCCATTTCTGCTGTTCTCCTTTCTTTTCTGCTGTGCGCGCTTGTTTACAACTGACGGTATGCACGTGTCGACGTATTTACGTCATCGACACTTGACGGTATGTTGTGCGTGCCGACGTATTTACGTCATCGACGACATCGACTACGTCGAATAATCGGGACAGCCCTATTCTGAAGCTATCTCTTTTGGTGGAGTTGTAAGCATATCAACAATAGCAAACAGAGCACGAGTATTGTTAATGTTCTTATTAATCATCTCAGAGAGGTGTTGCTGTCTAGCCTTGAGTAACTCATGGTTAAAATTACAAAGACTTTGTTTGTAGAGGTCATGGTGAATTTGAAGTTTAGTTTTTGTCCATTTACGCTCTGATTTCCTGCATTCTGTTTTCAAGGCCTTTACCATCATAGTATTTCTCCATGGTGTTCTCTGTCTACTTAAGGTCATCTTAGTTTTAACAACAGTATGCAATGCAACAGTATCCATGACATTTGAGATTTTTGAGTTGAAATTATCCAGGAGTTAATCAATTGTCTCTGCACTCACAGTTGGTGACATAGCTATAGCCTCAATAAACTTAGCACTGGTATTCTCATTTATGTACCTTTTCCTAACAGAAACAGAGGGTAACTGAGTGTTTGTCATCATCTGTATTTCAAAGAACACAGAAATGATCAGAGAGAGCCAAGTCCTTAATATCAACAGATGAGATGTCAACACATTTAGGGCCAGTTGTTCAAAAAATGTAATCTGGATCAAAATGATCCGGATTTGGAAATCCCATTTTTTGCTATCCAGGATCAGGTAATCCGTCTTACTTTTATGCCGGTTTTTCAAAGCAAGATTGGATTGGATCACCCTGATCCAGAAACACAGTTTTCAAGATTACCAAATCTGGATAACCAGTGCTCTAAATGGGACAACTTATCACAATGTGGGCTACCAGCAATGTAAAGAACAACAGGTAGAAGAGCCAACATGGGGTCACTATAAGTGTTTATTATTTTGAGACAAAACACAAAAATAATTTATTATAAATTTATGATTTCTGTCCCTCTCTGTGATGATGTTTATGATGTACCTGAGCCTGTTGAAGAACCAGACCAACCTCTGGCGTTCTGTCAGGATGAGGGACTGACTGGACGTGTAGTAAGGTA
>JAJHUR010077141.1:0-11291 GCA_027495735.1 Lutjanus campechanus | reverse complement strand
TAAGAGAGAGGTGTGTGTGTGTGTGTGTGTGTGGTGTGTGTGTGTGTGTGAGAGAGAGAGACTGAGTCAAAGTAAACTACAGTGTGTGTGTTCATGTAATGAAGGAACATGTTAGTCAGTACACACACAATATTTGTTATTTTGGAGATTTCTCCCTGAATCATTCACTTAAATAATATAATTATTGTTGATGTCATTTCTCCACTCTGAAACTGCCCTGATTTCCCTGATATTCTTTTAGTTAACTATAAATGTATTTGCAAAACATAAATAAACATAGCAAAAATCTGATATGAAATAATAATGTGTGTTGTGGTCTGTCTGTTCCTGTCAGTGCTGAACTAAAATGCTCCATCTGAACACAGCAGTGGGGTAACTGTTAGCAGCAGGAACAGCTGTCAGCATTAAAACATATTATTAGAGAGTGGAGGGGAGAGAGGTGGGGGGGACACACAGGGGGGAGACAGACAGAGAGAGAGAGGCTGTGGGAACAGATAAAGAGGAGATGGAGGACAGGGACAGACAAGTGTGAAAGAGGTGGAGAACAGAGGGTGAGAGAGGAAACAGACGAGAGAGAGGAGGGAGGGAAACATGAGAGAGAAACTGAGAGAGACGGAGATAAAAAAAAAGAGAGTGAAAGACAAAAGGAAAGAAGTGTGAAACAAACAAGACTGTATGTCTCAAGATGTTATATTTCATTTTTCACTGGCAGATACTGATGATGGACATTTTTTAACATGAAAACACATTTTGATAAGGATCCTTTATTCATTATTAGTATTTGTAAAATGTATCATAAGCGGCGCTTTTTATAGTTCAAAATTAAACTTGTCAGTGCCGCTGTAACGGACCAACATGTTCTCACTCAGCAGTGTCTCCTGAATGTGAGAAGTGTCGTTCTGCTGAAGATCAATAGAACATTTTTTCTGGTTCTGACCTACATTATATACAACTTTTGGTGTGAAATTGTGTGTCTTTTGAAAAGTCTGCTCCAGAAACATCCCAATCATGATCTTTCCATCTTTAGACGCTCTACAGAGACTTTGGAGCTGCAGAACTGCTCTGCAGCTCAGAATGGTGTCTGGTTAAAAAACACTTCTCATGACCTGGAAGTCGACCACGTCAGCCTGCTTCACTCTACCTCACCTCTGACATGTTCATATTGTGAAAACACCCTTTGCTGGAGTTTCACAGGAAAACAGTGTTGCAGAATCTCCCAAACAATCAGAAACACCAGAGTTTCTAAAAAACTAAACCTGACCTTCAATCAGCATGAGGGTGAGAATTTTCATTTTTGGGTGAACTCTTCCTTTAAGGAAAAGCCTCAAATACTAGTGGAAATATAGGTTCCTATGATCACCTGTCCAAAAAATGCAGACACTTGGGGGGTGTCCCAGGACCCGTTCTGCTCAGGTGTTTGGAGCAGGTGTCATGCGTTCACCTGCAGCTCAACAGAGTTTAAAAGTTCCTCCTCCTCTCAGCAGTCGCTCTCTGCAGGAGCACAATCTCCCCTCTCCACTTTGTTTAATTTATTAAACTCAAAACATATTACAGATTAAACGGATTAAAAAATGAAAAGTTTGACACACCTTCAGAGTCATGAACTGAGTCATTAAGTGTTAAATAAGTGGACATTTTGGAACTTATAAATGTTTCTGTTTTTTGTTTTTTTTAATTGTATTTTATTTTGACTTGTAACACACAGGTATAATCAGCAACAGTAATTAATTGCTGAATATCCTTTGGGAAATCTGTGCCAGGAAACTGTTATTGTGCATGATGACTTATTGACACAAATAAAACAGAGTCATTTTTAATAATGTTGCTACACTGAAGATTTTTCTTTAAAAGTCAAATTAGAACCAAAAACAAAACTTAAAAAACATCTTTGCTCTCTCTCTCTCTCTCGCTCTCTCTGATTGTTCCAGAAACACTACAAATGCTTCATACATGGCAACATGGCAGCGCTTTAATCATGGCTGAAAATCTGAGCCCGGTCGAGGCCTGATGCCAACAAAATTCTGTCCGAAACCGACCTAAACCTGTCCATCATTAGCATATTTCAGCGCCAACCTGCTCACAACTCGACATTTTTCTTAACAAGCTTCCGTCTATGCACCAAACACAAGGGGTTTTCAGTGACAGGGACAATACATGCAGGGATTTGGAATTGGCAGTGACAAAATTGGGGAGAAAAATGAAAACAAATAAATAAAGTACAACCCGAACCCAACGAGAGCCTGTGAAATATGTGAGAAATGCAGCTTGACCCCGTTGGATTCGAGCACAGATCTCAAGCTCTACAACATCAAGTCACGTAGATAGCACAGATGATACAAACATGCACTTTTACCTGCTTTAAATTTACCTGAAGGTGGCTGCTTTCAGAGAACGAGGGGTTAACAGCAACATTTAGGTTGAGTGATTTGACTTGACTGACTTATACTCACATTAAATTTAGCATTCCCTCGGATCGTGGGAGAAAAGCCACTTAGCTGCTCAGGAGCACATCAGTATCACTGCAGCTGATGGATGAGGAGAGGAGGCAGTTAGCTTAGTGCCGGACTGAGCTGTGATTGTGACTGCAGCTACAGGATGACTGATTTGACTGTTGGCGGCTGTGGTCTGATTATCATGATTATGGCTGTGACACATGAGGTTTAATTGGTGTAACACTAGCTGCATGCAGGGGCTGTGGTGTGCACTGGTTGTTCTGGCGTCCTGTTGTGTTTTGGTAACACATCTGTCATATCTGATAGCAGCACTGCAGGTTCAAGTCCTCCGTGTGGCTTAATAATGCTTCCTTCACTGATGTTAACAGGAACATTAAAGAGAAGAAACAACATCTCCACAGTCACAGAGTGAGCAGAGCAGCTGCAGCTGTGCTCACAGCCAGCAGCTGTTCACTGTCACAGCTCGGGCCTTTCTGAAAGGAGGAATGAGCCATGAACGCATCCTGTAAAGTGTCACATCATCTCTTCTCTCTGTTGTACCTGCAGAGCGATTTCCTAAACCGTCAGTTTATTATAAAGGAATGAACACATTACTGCTGCGCTCTGACTAACAGAGTTTTAAAATCCTAACCGGCATTTTAATCTGGTTGCATCACAGAGATAAAGAGAAACTTCATTATATTTTTCTTCCCTCTATCTTTGCATCACACACTATAGGACATTATTAAGATGATCCTGTCAGAGGGAGCAGTGCTCCACCTCACATGATCTCATGGAGAAGCAGATGTGGAGACAGAGAAGAACTAGAACTACCTCCTTGAAGCTCTGTGCCTCTGCCAAGCAGAGAACCTGCACTTTACATCCATATGTAGTGAAGACTTTGAATGAATTTAATAGGCTAACACTACGATGTCTCAGTGAAGTTGATGCTTTGGATTAAATGGGTTCACTTCATCATTTTAACCTGTTAGACTTTTGTGTGAAATTTTGTCAGAAACAGGAATTCTTGAGTTATGAGCAAAGAAATTGTTTGTGACCTTGACCTTTGACTCCCCAAAACTAATCATGACATCCTAAATGGACATTTGTGACAGATGTAATGAAATTCCCGAAATACTGTGTCCACAAGATTAGGACAGACATGAAGCCACAGTGACTTGAGTCCAAGTGGACTTTTGCACCAGATTTGAAGAAATAATTTCCGGGCATTCCTGAGATATTGGGACAGACGTGTGGTCACCGTGACCTTTGACCTTTGACCTTTGACCACTGACATCTAATCAGTTCATCATTGAGTTCAAGTGGACATGTGTACCAACTGTTAAGAATTAAAGAATTCTTGAGATATTGTGTTCACAAAAATGGGATGGCCGGATGGAGAAAACATAACGCCTCCGCTCAAAGCATCCAGAACTGGAGGTGAGATTTTAACTGTCAGTTTTAATGTTTATCACCAGTAGTATGCTAGCTAACATTAGCCTGGAGGGCTAGAATGCTTACAGTTGCTTGGCAACACCATCACCATCTTCTAGACTTGTTTCTCATATTAGATAATGTGGTCCTGGTCTTCCTCCTTTAAAAAAAAAAAAAAAGCTCTCTGACTGTATTGATCCTTTTCATAATGTTGTCAGACACCAACAAGAACAATCTGAGCCTGCGCGCTCTGGTGAAGCGTCTGGTGAAGCGTCTGACGGCGCGTCAGCTGCGCTCCGTTTCTGTCACTCTCCTCTGCTTCCATCACTGTTAGTTTTGTGGTTTGTGGTGATTTAGAGACTTGGTTTGTAAAGTTTACAGCCTCTCATGATGTTGCATTGCTCTGTGTACAATGATGCAGATAAAAAACAAGAACTGAAACTTGTTGACCATCTTCCCCTGTCACCCTCTCTCATCAGTCAACTGACAGTGCATGAGCTCCCGAGGATATTTTGTAATAACTGCACCAGCTAATATAAAATATATTTATAATTCCCTTTAATTCCTCATTGCCCTGCTGTGAGTGCTGTAGGTCTGTTTCAGTTGTTGACTTTCATATGAAGTGAGACAGAAAATAAAACTCTGTACAGTTACAGATTTAAGGAGGGGTCAGAATAATTGGATCATTTCTTACTTCGTCAGACCTCGGGGAACAAATAAAGTGATCTCCATCCCCAAACACCCTAAACTGTCTCTCGGTCTTCAAAACTTTGAGAACTTCTAAATTAGAGCATTCAGTGGCTTTGTAAAGACGAGACCCCTGACTGATAACACTGTGCAGCTCCTGGTGGATTTCAGGAGTCTCAGTAGATTTAAGCAGCAGTACTCTGCTGTTGTACTCAGCTGGGCGGTGCTGACACCATCAGAGTGATCAGGAGGTCTCTGACAGGTTAAATCCCTCCAATAAATCATGTCAACGTGTCTGAGTGAATCAGAGCACCTCTGTCCTCACTTTTAATGAGTCCGTCTCGATGACGTCTGCACACTTATTCAACTTCCCTCCGACTAATGATACATCAGAAGTTTAGAGGAAGCAGCAGCTGTCGAGGCACCCACGGCTGCACCACTGCCTCCTGAGGACATATTGACATCCAGCAACATGTGCGTTCAGATGCTTTGACACCATCTTCCTGCTGTAATTTCAGCTTCTCTTACACCTGATTGTCTGTTTGAGGAGCTAAGAGCCCGACGTGACAACCAGTAATTAGACTGCCCCGAAACATGTCACGTCTCGACCTTTAGCGCTGCTTAAAAGCTCAGTCTGGGACGTGGGGTGTGTGTGTGTGCGTGTGTGAGTGCACTCACACAGGAACATTTATTATGTGTGTTCATGAGATTCAAGCATCATTTTCAAACACAGAAACATGAAGCATGCCTGGCACTGAGAAATACAAACATTTTAAATCAGAAGAAGAAAAAGAACCATCAAAAATACGTCACGTTGAACACCCGTCAGTTCATGCCAAAGCAGCAACACAAAGCACTGACACGAATCACACAAACATGGTCTGTTAGTCTGTGCATCCACCAGGAACGTCTCGAGCTCAGATTCTTTAGTGAGTCACTTTTAAAGTCAAGAAACTGTTGCATGTCGACAGATCTTGGAGGGACGTTTGGCAACCGGAGCACCAGATGTTGGAGCAGTGGTGTCCTTCTTCTGTCATAGAGAGCTGAGAGAAGTCAGATTATTTTTGCTTTGGTTGAAAGCAAAATGTAGGTAGCAGGATTATTGGAATATGTCTAAAAATGAGAGTTACATGGAGAAAATCTGTCACTGACTTTTCAAGAGTATCTGTACATTTTAGTAAAATGCCTCCTTTTCCTATGCAGAACACCATATTTAAAAGGTCTGGATTTTCTTAATAATTTACTAGAAACCAGTGTTTCCTGTAATGTAATTTGGTTCTTATTGTGGACTAAGGAAAATTGAGGCCATGTGTAATTGATATACTTACAGTTAATTTATTACAAAACTTGCTCACCTACCCCGGGGTGACTATTAGCTCACAGCAAGTGAAAAGGAGACATTTAAAATTTAAGTGTAATTTTGTATTTTTAATTTTTGCAGGCAAATATACAAGTCTACAGAAGCAGGAAACATCTGTGCTTGTGATTATTCTTTAAAAAAAATGCTGTTAATACTTTGATATCTTGAGAAAACAAGCATTGTCATCTCAAGATAATCAACCTGTGCCATGACAGCATGCACAGATACCATCGTAGCAACTGATTTAAGATGAAAATGTTTGATCAATAAATATGCACCCATTATTAATCAGACTGTTCATAAAAAGTTCATACAGACCCCACAGAGCAGCAACTGTCGGTCTCATGATAAATTATCTTGTGATTTCAAGAAATCTGCTTTTTGTTTTCTCAAGATAAATTAACCTGTGATCACAAGAAAACAAGCTTCGCTTCTTGATAACAAAAGAATGAACTTTATAATAAACTTTTTTTTTTATTAGAAGCACTGTCTCCAGTAATGAATGTTTAATTGGTAAGGAAACAGCTACTAATGACTAATGACCATCGTACCAAAGTTCAATAACACCCCTCCATCTTACAACATAATCAGTCTGTAAGAATTGTTTACTTCTGTTAGAAATAAAACCTGTTCTACCAACTGGAATAAATGCTGTTGAAATGTCAATGTATTGATTTTACCATGAATGATCCAGTTTAATAGCAGTTATGGTCTTTTTTTGTGGTCAAGTTATGACTGTTGATGCCACATTAATCTGCCTGATAAACTCATGTTGTTGTGAAAAAGATACTTCGGGTTCCTCAGTTGGGGCACGAACGCACTCCAACATGGGAGTGAGTGAACCTCATGGGATGGCGTATAAATAGCAGACAACTTCTAAGGATGTTTCAAGTGTCATGTATGCATTTTTAGTTAAAAATAGTCGCACCTTTTGTTGTCATGGTGATGTTTGTTGTCGGTTGGTATTTGATCAAGTTTGGGTAACAAAGCTGAACAGAACTGGGATTGTTCCGATACCAATATCAGAAAATGTTTCCAATCCTGCCTAAAATTTGGTATCAGGTATTGGCCAAATTCATGAGTCTTTGCCCTGATCTGATACCAGATCATTTATTAAGTCCAAAACAAGACTCTCTACAAACTGTTTAACCTGAGCCAAGCCATACATCGACGATAATAAACATATCAGATCTGTCTGTAGTATACAGCTGTTCAAAATAATATGACATCTTTTGAATGCACTGGTATCAGATCTGCACTCTGTATCGGCCAGTAAACAAAGCACAGGTATCAGAATTGGTATCGCAAAGGGAAAAAAATGGTATCTGAACATCTCGTAATAAATCTGCTTGGTTAGTTTTATGGAAAGTACCTGATTTGAGTTCAACACTGAGTTTTGGTTTTAAAGGAGGTGGTCCTCTGGGTGAAAGTCCCGTTTCTTTGACCCTTCCAGTTCCTCCAGATGTCGCTCTTTACACTACATCGCCTTTTGTCTTCATTTGTGTATAAAATGACTCACCATCACTGCAAACGTTGGTACACACTAGATGGTGTGGAATTAAACACAAAAAGCAAAAAAGGCATTGTGATAACATGCAGTGTGACTGAAGACATTGGCTTGTTCATTGGTGAGACCAGACTGTCCGAGGAGAAAAGCCCAGTTCTCAGGTAGCATGGCCTCAGACTTACAGATAATGACTTTCATCCCTGCTGCTTTACACTCGGACACACCGGTTCCAGTGTGTCCCCGAGTGTCACAGGTCACTGATGCTGTCACAAAGACATTTTTCTGCTAAACCCAGAGATTCGATCATAAGGCCACCACACTGGTCTCTGTCCACTGACAGAATCTTGCCAAGGTAAAACCCCGGTGGAGTCTATTAACTGCTGAGAATGTGTTTGACTTCCTGCTGAGACTATGGACACAACTTTGGGTTGTTGTTTCATGGATCAGTAGGCAAAAGTCCTGCACCCTGTAAATCCACAAACTCAGGCGGCCTTTTAACTGCACAAGTTAAAAAGTTAAAAGCATTTTTTACATTAAACACTAGAGTGCTCCCGTTGATGTGATGCAGTGAACAACAGAAAGTGAAGCGAATTCCACAATAATCTGTTCAAACAGAGTCGAACCTGGTGGACACAGAGAGTAACAGAAACGGTTTTCCTCCACACTGGGAGATATTTTGGTTTACAAGGCTTCGGGTCGTTTTAACTGCTACAAATGCATTCCATTAAACTCCAGGAAAGTCGTTGCAGTAGTTCAGAGAGACGCCGTCCCATGACCAGAGAGTCCAACGTTCAATCCCTCAACGGATCGAAGCATGTCCCCGGATGACGGGCTGACTCGCTCATGTCTCTGGAAACGTTGCTCTATATTTGACCCTCCTTACCAAGAGGCAGCAGACTAAAACACTAAATTCCCCGTCTCGCTCCGTGGATCGATACAGTCTCACCAAACAGATGCAAATGGCTTTTGAAATCAATCGATGATGAGCATTCCAGCAACTTAGCACAGAGAAACAAGCTTCACAGCAGACATGCATGTGTGGTAACCATGCTGTCAACAAGACTGTCTGTCCTCTCAGCCTTGGACTCCAACACCTGAAGTAAGATACTTTTAGATGTAAACATATTTCAATATATCTGGAGAATTGTGGCTGTAGAAAAAGTGAAGTGTTGGGTTTTGTTGTTCCCTTCGATGCCTGACCTTGTATTCCCAAGAGGCACTTGTTGTTTGGTTGCCAAGTTGAGGATGAATAAATCCGATGTGACAGGAGCAACTGGTACAATCATTCAACCGGTACAAGGCCTGTAAAGTTTCCTCTCCTGGTCTGCAGGAGTCATGTGTCTGCAGAGCCGCTGGGATGAGGTTGATGAAGCTGAAAATCATGGACACGCAGCCTTCCACGTCACAGAGCCACTTCTTGTCTGCTGGAGTTGCCGTTAGCTGTCGGAGCGATGATGGCGGCGGTTGGCGTGGTCTTCTTGATGGACGTGAGGCGGATGTGGGAGGTGCTATGCAGGTAGCTGGCTTGGCGCTCGGGGCGGGGACCTCGACCACATCGCAGCTGACTGAAGAAGAAGAAGAAGAAGAAGAAGAAGAAGAAGAAGAAGAAGAAGAAAGAAGAAAGAGTTAAATGAGTGTTCAAAGTATCTGCAAATCCTAAAACAGACAAACACCTTTTACTCAGACCCAGAAAGAGTCAAATGTATTATCAACATCACTTTAACATTAATAAGAACAAATTTCCACCTAGAACCATCATACAGAATAATCAGCCTCTGGGAAAAGGCTGGAAACGACTTACAACCACTCCTGATTTCCTTTATTTTATTTTTAATGTTGTGGAATCGAGACCACTTGTGAAGTTTAATTGACAGAGACATTGATAGTTGCTAAGCAACAAAGATGCATCTCCAACTGTGCAAGAAGTAACAATATAATGGCGACAATTTCCGTGTGGTCAGTGTGACCGCCTGTGGCTGAAACAGGTGAAAATTATCACATTTTCTTTCCTTTTTGTGTAATTTATATAAAAAAAAACATTATAAATGAAAATACAGACAGAAAAGTCAGGTACCAGCAGCTTTGTGGTTTTTAATTCAACACAGTTCACAGTACACATAAAATTGAAAATGGTCAAAATGAGCGTCTTGGCTGTTCTAGTGTTAAAGGGGGCCGACATCAAACTTCCCAGGACATCTCAAAATGTTCTCATGAAATCTGGACCAGACCGCAGCCAAAGTTAAACTGAAACAACTGGACAAGAACTACAGTAGTCAAACTTTGTGTGTGTGTGTGTGTGTGTGTGTGTGTGTGTGTGTGTGTGTGTGTGTGTGTGTGACTGATTGTGTTTTTCCAAAGTTTACAATCCTAAGAAAAGGGAAATGAAGACGGTTAACTAGCTCCCTGGGTACAAAAGACAAAAGCTTAACATTTCTGTACTTTATGAAAATCTTCACACTTGGACCAATAACTTGGCTGAGTTGAAACTCCCTTTAGAATAATAAGAAATAAATCCAGAAACAGGTGAATTATGGCGCATGCTTCATGCTCCAGTCCCATTATAATTGCTTCCCAAAGGTACATTTTATTTTTCCGATTCTCTGCTGCTTCGGAGGTGTCAGGATTTGCCTGTAAATCTGACCCAAATGAAAGCACAAAGCCCGTCCCCGGGTTACTGTGTCTCGCTGTGACAGACACAGTTTGTGGAGGGATTGTGCCGGAGTTAGTTTTGAAGAGTTTCCATCCTGCCAGGGTGGAATAATGATAAGTTTCAGGATGTTTAGTGGAAGTGGGAGCACTCAAAAGAAGATTTAGAAAACGACGAGGCCATGATTACTTCATTTCGTGATGAGGTTATGGAGTCCATTTACAGCACAAATTGAAAAACTGTTTTTTTTCCTGAATCTATTTTTGAGTTTGACAAAATGTTCAGCCTCCTGGAAAGTTTTAATTAGCCTTCAATTGCAGTTTACTGTGGTCTGTAAACAGAATGAAAAATATCAGAGACAACCTGACAATAATGAGAAGCAGAGAAGACGACAGCAGTCTGCAGCCATCTGGATCTTTATCATCTGACATCTACAAATCTTAATATCGCATTTTCTTGGAACAACCATTTAAGAAATAAAGAATTATTCAAGCATTCATTCTCTTTATGTTCCCCATCTTTTTTTATGGTCAGGGAAACTTATCTGAGGAACAAGTTTTGTCTCTGAATGAGAAAACGATCCTGTAAAACTAAAGAATTTGGGATTAAATCCAGATCTGCTTCTGACTCTGATGAAAACTCTTCTTAAAATGGGTGAAGCACTGAAGACTTGATGCTGTCCTGTATCTTCAGACCGTTCTCACCACCAGCTTGTCAAACATGGCCGCCTGGTCAGTGTCCCTGTGTTTTAAACTGTCTGATCAGTCAGACGATGTTGTATAAAGAGTGAGAAAGTCTGCATGCGGAGGAGGTGAGGACAGAAGACTTTAACCAAGGAGACTGATGAACGGTAACTTCTTTTTAATTTCCTCAACATATGCAAGTTACATAACTTTGTTATGACACATCTCTATCATTTGTTAATACTATTGTATTAATAAAAAAAGATAATGGAAGTAAATTCATCTCTTTATTAAATTTTGATGCATCGAGGTGCATCGATAATTGTTTTTTAATCGCATCATAGTCCACTGAATCAAATCGTGAGGAGCCCAGGGACTCCCGCCTCTACTTCCTCTGCGCTATTTTTGTTATCGTTGATGACATTAAAATCTAATCTTGCAAATAACTTGAACTTAATCTAATATAACTTTGAGAGCAAATTAAAACCAGAGTCAAGTTCCCTGTGTGTGTACACATGCCTGGCCGAGAGGGATTAGTTCT
>JAJHUR010077136.1:0-11449 GCA_027495735.1 Lutjanus campechanus | reverse complement strand
ACCTTCTTTCTCTCTCAGCCTCGTCTTTCGTGCCCTCTTCCTCTCTCGTTCCTTTCCCCTCTGATTTAAAGGTGGTAATCATACGAATAATTGATTTTTACAGGTATATGGAGTATTTGTTAGGGAGGTCACTTTGTGTATAATGAGGCTTGGTGTTTGTACATTCACTTGTTTGGACACAGTATACACCCGCCTGCTGCTTGTAGCAGTGTGTGTTTCAACTACCTGTTTTATGCAGATATATTCGAGAGGATGTGACACCAACACCAACACCACATCAGAAATTTAAAAAATAAACCTGTTTCCATCAGTCTTTATCAAGCTTTTTCAACATGACAACTTTCCAAACTCTGCTCAGGAAAACTTTTTTCAATATATCATCTTTATTTTGAATTTATGACATCTGCAGTCAGGATTATTCATGCGCAAAATGAAAGTGAACAGAAAAACAGGTAGATGGAGACGATTTTCTCCAATTCAAAGATTACTTCTGCTTAAGATAGGATATGAAACATGAGGCATTTTATTATTGATTAATTTTTCTCTCTTAAAAGTGCGGTAAGCGATAGTTGGTTGAGTTTCAGTCCCATTCCCAGGTCATCAAATTACTGTTGTTGTTACTATTGTTGAATCTCATCCCCTGGTCAACAAACACATTTTGGGAAAGAAACTCAACAATCAACTATCTTACCAACGTCTCCCATCACAGGGGAGATTTTCTAAAGCCTGAGAACACATTCAAGAGGAGAAGCATAAATCTGATTTTCTCTCGGACCAATTGAATTTCAGTTATTCTGAAAGCTAATTATGGAACCATTTTGCAGTGATGCCAAAAATAAACTGCATACTCCAGCTTTAATATTTATGTAAAACGTCCTCAAAAAACCTTACAATTGGCCATCGCAATGAAGATACAGTAGGTATAGATATTCAGTGTACTGTGATATGAAACTTTCTCACACTTGAGGTTACATTAGTCAGTTAATCAAACAAACAACTGCTTCAATACTAAAGTACACCTGCAACGATAAGTTGATTTATTGATTAGTTGATCTAAAGAAAATTAGATTCCTACTATTTTAAAAATCTATTAATCGTTTCAGTCATTTTTCAAACAGAAATGTCAAATATTTGCAGGTTCCAGCTTCTTAAATGTACGGATTTGCTGCCTTTCTTTGTCGTTTATGACGGTAAATGAAGAGTTTTGGGGTTTTGGACTGTTGTTTAGACATTTTTCACAAATTTTGACATTTTACAGATGATTAATAGATTCATCATGAAAATAATCAGTAGATTAATCGCTAATGAAAATCACTGTTGCAGCCCTAATCAGAAGTCATTATTGCAGTTTTCTCAGGCAGTTTTTGCACTTGATAGTGTTTATATACAGTAGATATTTTATACATATATCTTTTTAATTCTGCTTTTATCTTGTATAATTTTTTTCCCTGTTATCTTTACCCGCCTCTTTGGTCTGTTTTCCGCTGCAGCACTTGAATTTCCCCTCTGGGGATCAATAAAGTCTTATCTTATACATTGTACTGATTCAGCACACAGGTGCAGTTCAGTATGTGTGAGTGTTCATGTGTCTGTGTGTGTACATGCAGTCACTACCATCAGCTCATAGCTATACTTGATGTATATGGCTGAAGACTCCAGCATGCTTGTCCAGAGTGTGTGTGTGTGTGTGTGTGTGTGTGTGTGGTCCTGTGTGTGAATTAATGTGACATTTCTCTGCACTTAGCAAGCCTTCACTTGCTCTTAAGAGTTTGGTGCTGAATTTGCAATAAGAAGGGAACACGCAGATCTGAGCGTACATGCACACTCAATCTCTCGCACGCGTGCTCACACACACACACACACACACCAAAGCAGCAGGCATCGCCCTACAGCAACAAGGCCAAAAGCCCTTTTGCATTAAGCCTTCTTGATCACTTTTGGGAAGAAAAGAATAAAGGGATCCAGACAGTGAAAGATAGATGATAAAGAGACAAATCACAGAGGAGCAGAGGACAGAAAGACAACAAGAGATCAGAAAAAAAGAGCAGATGAAACTGCAACTGTGTGTGAGAAAGGCATCACATGAAAGAACATGTGCGTTTGGCTGGTCGTTTGTGCTTTGAGACAGTGCGTGCGCTCCTAGGCATGTGTACCGTACGAGCGTCCGCGGTCGTTCAAGTTGTTTTGTTTTTTGTTTTTTTTCTTCTGCTCCCTCTATTTTGGGAAACCTCTCGCTACACTACCCTGCGTGAACCCTCAACCCTCCAGAGAGCAAGAAAACAGGCGGGTGGAGAGAGCAGAAAAGGCTGCATGAAGTGAGTGAGAACATGAGCTAAAAGCGTCTGTGGAAGGAACTACTCAGTAGCCCCAGTGTTGGAGCACGACTCAGAGCTGCGAGGCTGAACCTAACCTCACCCTAACTTCCAAAAGTTTCTGTTTAAACACCCACCACAGCCCCAGAAGCGTGCAGCTTCTTTCTTTGAGGCCAAACCCGGCTAAATGTGAAGCTGCTAATAGCTGCTAATAACGATGAATTTCCATTAATGGTTCTTTTGCGGTGATACTTTTGAACCCGACTCAAACCCATGCAATTAAGAGATGCTTCAGGCGTGATTTAAAAAGCTGTATGCGCCAGTCTAGAACTATCTTTGTTCTTTCACATGGACCCACTGCACTTAAAGGCTTAATTCCCCTCTGCGGACTGCTATAAATGTCAGGTTCTCTTACATGCTAACTGCAATTAATAAGATTAATAAACACTGCGTGAGTGTGTGTGTTTGCATGTATATTTCTAAATCTGCATTATTGGCATATGTGTTTGTGCAGCCACTCCGGAACACGCAAATGCCATTAGCCCATAATCGACTTAAATCGACTTAGGGAATGTTGCACTGTATACAAACAAGGGGATTTGTATTAGCTCTCAAAAGCCACTTATCACAAGCAGAGTAATCCACAGATCAGATTGGAGTGTCAAATAGGTACGCCACAAGGCTTCAGCCAAAACCACCGACAGCCTGACACCGACAGTCTGAATGTCACCTAAGCACCAGTATCTGGTCCAGCAATTACAAAAAAAGTCTTTTTTTTTAAACATATTCTCTGATATTTAGAGTTTCTTTTCCTTGAAAATGATTTAAAACTGTTGACGCATCCTGCACTGAATTTGAGCCCAGTGAAATGCTTTCTCACTTGTGACACGGTGGAGCAGAGAAGACAAATACTTAGTAGTTGACCGTAGTATTTCAGGTGGCTCGTCCTCGCTGTACAAAAGCACAACTTCAAAACTTTTTTCACTGATTTGGATGAAACTGGATCATATTATAATGGAGAAAATATTTTTCTGGTTTCCCCTCTGATGTCCTCTGCTTCGACTTTTCTGATAGACAGATGGCTTTAGCTGACTTGTTGCTAAAGTAGCTAACCACAACTGTTGGGAGTTAGCTGTCGTTAGCAGAAGAAGAACAGAAATGGGCTCAGCAGCGTACTAATGAACACAACCGGTCACCTGGACAAACACAGCCTGTGAGACGGTAGCGCGGGCTAACCGTGCTCGCTGCAGTTACCGGGTAGCTAACTTACTTTAGCTTGGTTAGCAATGACTCAGCCTTGGAGTGCTGCGGGCCAAACCTAGCAAGAACACCACCTCAATACTGTAGCCTGTCCGTGTTGTCAAACTGGGTGCTGTTGTTCCCAGAGGCTGTTTTGTGTTGCTGGACTACCAGGTGTGAAAAAATGAAAGTAGAAATAATGAAAATTTGACTATGAAAAATTTACTCCTGACATGCACTGTGGTGTCGTTTTGATCTTTGGACGTAAGCTCTGTGGGTCCAAATCCAGCGACCGGGTATGGAGGCAGCCTTTAATGCACACAGACTCGCACAGAATTTCAATTGCGCTAAGATTTCCTTGCTTGCACTCTTACTCATAATCCAGGCCCTTGATATTAGGTGAGAGCGCTTGCATACAGAAACAACCGCGAGCATACCAAAACAGTCTTCCCACACAATCATAATTATAGGGAGGCCAGCACACACACACATTCTCTCTCTCTAGGCAAGGAACAAAAGAACGCCCACATAGCCTCTTCGTGCGGCAGTCGTGTGTACTGTAAGCCCACTCATCCTTTTGATACTATCACTCCTCTGTCATTCCTCTGTCGTATTCTGTCCTCTTTAGTCATCCAGAATGTATAGAAAGCGCAGGGAAGAGGGGTATCAGTGTTGGATATGGAGACGGACAATAAACGAGAGATGCGGAGAGAGGCTAACGGCGTGGGAAAAAAAACAGTAAGGGGGAGTGACAAAAAATAAAAGAGAAGGAAAATGGGAGAGGAGAGCACAAGATGGTGGAAGGAGGGGTGTGAGATTGGAGGGAAAATGAAACCCCCGGTAGTGTGGAGGGGCTGAGAATGAGTGGAGAAGAAGGAGCAGGAGTTTGAGGAAGATGGAGAGAAAGAGGGATGAAGAGTCAGTGTGTATGAATGCGTGTCGTTAAGCGGATGGGCAGAGAAATATGTAAAGGCGATAAACGGGTGAAGGCCACCATCCATCACTGTCAGAGAGAGGGATGAGGGAGGGACGAGTGGATTTGATTAGGGAAAGGGAGAGCTGTGTTAAAAATGAGTTTGCGAGGCATCGCTGTCGCGATGGCGGGAAAAGAAGGAGAGAGTTGACGTGCGGCTGAAGGACAGGAGCGAAAAGCTGACGAGGTAACGAGCGAGAGAAGGGAGGGAAGAGGTGACTGGTCAGGAGGCCGACAGTTAAGCCGTAAAGGATTGGCTTGGGACGTATTACCCGACGTCGAAACTTTATTGCCACGATTTGGCCAACGCAATGGTCTAAAATGTTTTATTGAGACATTAAACTCTTATCAGAGGTCAGAAATGAAAAGTCTGAGTTAATTGTGTAATAATGAGGAGCTGTGCTGTAGTTGGCTTTAGACGGTTCTCCCTGTGGTGGGGTTCAGTTTGAAAATATTCCGTATTATGAGACTGGACTTCATGTACAGTTACAAACATTTTACTTTTTTTCCCGAGTGTTCAAGCGTGTGGACACGACTTTGTCAGAACTGTGTCATATTTTATCAAATCAGAAATTAGCTGGTTAAAAGAATAAGGAAACTAAGACTAAAATCTGACCAATGCCAGACTTGTGTGTGTTTGATAGTTGGTGCTTTGGACACATTTTGGTTCATAGTTCAACTGATACTGGATTTATTTCGAGGAGGATACTGGCACACATCAAGAAGCCAGAAGAGTGCACTCAGAGTGCAGATCTCTGCCAGGCAACAGATGGTGAAGCACCTATTGCAATGCCATCTCATCGTGTCCTCTCATCTTGAGCCGCTCTGATTCAAGATCAGACGAAAAAACTTGTCTCTGGGCTTCGGTTTTTGAGCCTTTGAACTAGGCATGCCTTGCTTTTAGCCTAGCAGTTGCTGATGATTTGCGACTCCACCAAATAAAAACAGAGCTGTCAATGAAACAGTGTTTCAGGCTTTTCAAAAAACTGTGACTCATCCCATCCATGAGAGGTCCTTGAGTGTACAGTCATAAATGTGCACAAAAAAATATTAGCCAGATTGGTCCGGTTGTATGAGAGATTAGGTGCGGAGAGAACAGATAGTTGGCCTGAAGTCGCACGCTCACACACACAACAATCTTAAAAAGGATCACTTAGATTTGTGAATAATTGTGACCACGATACAGGCTGAATGGGATGTTTTACAGCTGACAAATCACTTTGCCAGAGCTTCCTGATGGACAAACTATTTAATGGAGATACCTCCATGCCTGTGCTGCGTTTGTCTGTTACTTATCAGCCAACATATACGCCAATACTGATTTTTGGAGCTGAAAATGGCTGCTCAAACCTGGCCGATATATTGGTCTATATCAGAGGTTTGATTAAAGAGCTAGTTTAGAGATTCATTAGTTTGGGGGATTTTACTGTTTTTTCCCACTTTCCCCAAGTCAGAAACTAATAAATGTCTTTGGACAGACATTTTTGATTTAGTGTTGTTTGAAGTAAAAACTATATTAGGCTGCATGTTGGCTATACAGCCCTACTGACCAGTGCACCAGCTTTTTTTCTGCAGTATAAAGGTCGACAAAAATGAAAAGTGAGAATCCTCCATACTGGACAAAGTCTAGCACTGCCGAGAGCGTAAACAAAAATCCATTTCCTCTGTCTTTCGGGCTGTAGTAGCGAAGCTTTATCGAGAAGTGTAAAGATCGGTAGCTTTCAGACAGGGGTTGTCTATAATCCTAGTCCTTTTGTCGAGTGTGTGCCTCTCAGAAAGAAAAAAAAAATCTGCAAATGTCAGTCATTAAGTGCTTGATGTGTACTTCTTTTCCAGTCAGTACAGTCATCTGTTTTTTCAGCTGTATAGGTAGGGGGTACTGATGGAAAAAAAAGGCTCACAGAACCCCTGAGGTAAATGATAGGAGTGAAAGAAGAGAAATGGGAAATCAAGAGAAAAGAACTGAAGTGTGTTCTCTTTAAAATAAAAGGACTGCAGTCTCCTCACAGCGGGGCTCCAAAATAATACAGTTCTTCTGAAATACTCCACTCAACTAATTCCTCCCAAACCTCCATGTTGTGTTTGAGAGAGAGAGAGAAAGAAACAGCTTGTGTATCAGTGCGTGTGGAGGGAGCAAGTGTCTGTATCAGCATGTGCATACGCATCTGTATGCACGACCCTCTCTCCCTAAATCCTGTTGGAATCCATCCTATTTGGAAGATTTTGATAATTGTTTCTATTCCTGGAACATTGCACACTCAAGATTTTTTTTAAATGTTTTTGTTTGGGCTGTTTTTTTTGTTTTTTTTTGCACCTTTGGAGAAGCTCCATCTCTGCATCGGTTTAAGAATTAAAATGCTTATATAAAGACCTTGTTTTTGTCTCACTGATGCACATTTCACAGCTCCTGCATGAAGACCATAAAAACTCTAGTTCTGATGATTTTCTTCAGCAGGCTTGGGGGGTGCAAGCATTTGCTCCTCATGGCCAGAAAATTGACTTTTGGAGACACTCGTTTCATCAGAGCTGAGTGAAATTGTAGCAGAGTGCTTTTGACTGCAGCACCTTATCTTAAGTAAGAAGTTCTTAAAAGTATCTATAATCTTTTGACATGGCAACACTTCAGAGACAGCAAGCCACTTTGCTGTTGGGAGTAAAAACATAATAATATTGGTGGAGGCTTTGAAGTTTGGCTTTGTAAAGGCTGCCACACTCCTCATCTACTTGGCATAGATAAGCAACCCGCTCTTTAATGAACTTAGAAAGCTTTGTTAAAAAAAACAACAACCAAAGTTTAAAAAGTCAGAAAAGTTGAGAAACCAATATTACCTGGGATTCTTTTGATGTATGCCTGTTTTTTTTTTAGAGGCCAGACCTCCTCTCTCTGATGTGTAGAAGTGCCAGAGTGCCTGATATTCTGAAAAACCAGGAGGCAGCGGAGTTAACCCACAGCTCTGATTTACCACCGGCTGTGAAGTGGTGAACCGTGAAGACTTGTGCAGTGGTGGACAAGAAAATCTCAAGCGGTGAACAAAAGCATTAAGTAGGCCTTGCTCTCGCCCGCTTTATGAGGGGAGTAAAATTTTGTACTTGTCACAGCTCACATCGTTTCCAATTTTGTGGCCCTACCCCCATTTGTTTCACATCATTTGGTGACTCGGAGGTCCCTGCTGCCGGTGCTGAGTAACGTAAAAGTGCCCTCAAGTAGCTGGACATCCATTTTCTACCAAATGGCGCCTGTAGTGATGGTGACTGAGTGAGGAACTGCAGTCAAATAAAAGGTCTGTTGCACTACCCTTGTTTTTGCCATAGACAGTAGAAGAAGTGGTCTGAAAAGTGTTTGTGCCTTAAGCCTACATTCTTTATCTTGGCCAGCGGGGGGCAACTCAGCTGGTTGCAAAAAGAAGTCTGATTGTGTGGCGTCATATGAAAAAATGACCCTACTTGTCACTTGATGTTTGACCTCAAACAGTTTCTCAAGGAAATTATGATCTCAGTCACTAGTTTCAAGTCTTCTTCAATACAACACGATGTTCATTTAGTAAATTATGATCCCATTTAGAGTAAAATAGACAATAATGTGATTAACAAGACATTCTTGAGTCTGTCACGTGCAACGTACCGGGCTCACGAAACTCGGATCAATCTGCCAAATTAGGCAGTGCTGATCAAATGTGCATCAAGATTCTGTCACTACTTTGCCTATTTCTCACTTAAAATGTTTTCAGAAGCATATTTTGATGTGCTTTATAGATGTAATACAAGACAGATTGCAACTAGGCAGCCTGCCATTATTTGCTGCTGAATGGACGAGCCAAAGGCACAAGCCCAAGTCGCAGTGCGTCACCCACCAGCTCCATGCTCTCGTGGGTAGTGTGCATGCTCTGGTTGCAAAAAACACCCATAATCGCAGCCTCCATAATGCCAAAGTTGAGGCTTCAAAATAGTAGTCTACAAACTAATATCTACTGTCTTTATATATTGTATATTATATTGGCAGTTATCACCACAAAGCTATAATAAGAATCTGAAAACCTTATGAATCTTGTGTGACCAGCTGCACAAAAGCTTCCAAAATTTAGCTACTAAGAAAATAAATTAGTTTTTTCCATCTTAGAAAAACATGCTCCACCAATTTTATGACCAAACAAGCTCTGAAAAGTTTTCTTAGCAATTCTCTAACAGTGTTGTGTTATATCTGTGGCAGCCAATCTCCCACTCCTCGCTGAGGTTTTGCAATTTTGTTTCCTCCCGTTGGAAAGCCCGCACGACTGCACAGCTTGGGGATTAAATTTTCTGGGAGGTAAATTGAATTGGCAAACAACGGAGGTGACAATGATTTTCTTTGGCACTTCATTGGCACAGATCGTGCCAGGGAGCGGTCTTTACATGATCCATTATGAGGCTCTCATTTGAATTTTTAAGTTTTATCCCTCATCTAGTCTGTATCTACATGAAAATCTGTATTTTGGTCCACGCTTGTAGGAGCATACCAGGATTTTGTTGCGAGCGCGTTTTCTTTTTCCCTTGTAATGCTTCAGTGTCACTCCAACTGCAAAGTAGGATCTCAACATTATGTACTTTGAAAGTCCTTTTTGTAAACTGTAGCAGTCGTTTCATTCTATACATCTATAATAATCCTACAGCACAGATAGATACAGTTGAGCAGCCAAAATGACGGGAACAGCTGAGCAAATCAGGGACATAAAGTGCTGAAAACAGCTCTGGCAGCTCTGTTACACTGCTATACCAGGATGCCTTTTTTTACTTGGAGAGGAATCATTTTTCATTGGTGGATAGCTGTCATATCGGTGCCAGAGAGGCGGCTCAATACTGTTCTGTTTTGATTCTCCTTTACTCCAGATGGCAATAGCACAGTTGCATCTGATTAAATTGCGCAGTAACATGATTTAAGATGGGGGCCAATAAAAGCATATAATTAATAGCTGCCAGTCTTTGTTTTTGCCACATGCTCCTCTTTTGATACAAATTCCATATTGTGCTGAATATGATGGGGTGGGGGGGATGAATCTTGGCATCTTTGTGAATTGGCAACATCTATATACACTCAAGCTGTTCTCTTCAAAGCAGCTATAATCAATATTTTTATAATAAGAACGTATCAAATGATAATGTGACGATGCAAAAGGGCCGCTTGTAGTGATGAGCATCATCACCTGAATCTGCAGATCCCCCTCGGCCTTACTGAGCTTTATAGTCGGTTTCAGCTCATTGTTTAGCATCGTTTTCGGCTGCAGCAGGCATCTCTGCAAATACAGCGTACAGCAGAGGGAATATTGGGCTCAGGTTCATCAGGTGGCCAGCTACATTTCTACATAATTGCTGGACGTAAGCTACTATTTGCTAACAAGTTCACAATATCAACTCTAAAGGTGATGATCTGTCACTGTGTGTGTTCACCCCAAGTGGCCCAGAAATGAGTAATGGCAGGTTTAAGGTTCACCCTTTATTAAATGACCACAGGCAACACGATACATTCTTAGTTTGAAATGTTAGAGATGGGTGAATTCATCAGGGAAAGCCATGAGTTGTAATTTATCGTTTTACTTCCATAAAGTAAAGTTTAAAAAAAAGGGGCGCTCCCAAGAGACATTGAAAAAAGAAATGTCAAAATCGAAGCAGCAGAGGCTGACATATCCTCACTTTTGGTTCCCACTGTGGGTCATACTACAGACGCTGGATGCAGCTCAATAGAGTCTCTTTTTAGATTATTTTTTAAAGTTTGGAAAGGTCATTCATAGCCGCAGGAGACATCCTACAAGTGTTTTTACAGTATCATTAGTAATTGTAATAAGTAAACTGACTGCAACGGTCTGTTAAACTGTATATTACATTTCTTAGTAGACTGATGCAGGAATGTATCCTAAAACCTGGATATGAGTTAGCGTTTTTGCACCTCCAGTTCCCTCATCTGAAAATTAAATGGGTTTTTGTGCCAGAGGTGTCCCAGTGTCAATACTTACATTATACTTAATACATGCAGACTGTCTTTGGTAATCTAAGTGACAGTCTTCAGGGCATAAAACCCAATGATCTTTTGATCTTAACAAAATAAAACTCAATGGTATAATGATGGCAGAGTGAAAAATTGACCTCAAAAACAAAAGTCATTTAGAGTCATGACACGTTGAGTCAGTAAAACACCCCGCTTGTGAATTTTGAGGCCTTTGAAACAGTTGCTAACATGTGGCTAAATGGGACTACAGAGGTTGTCAGGTACATTAGACATCATGCAACTGTGGTGAAATCCATTTATAGCCTAACGGTGCTCATTTGTGAGGATTGTCTTGCTGAACAAATCGTGTAATCATCATAAACTTTTGTTTGCCACAGAGGTCTTTGCAAAATCCAGTGGCAAAATCTCTGGCTTTTATGTAGACAGAACCACAGCGATGTTGGCCTACAAAAAGCACTGTGTATATACAGGAGCATATATTGTATCTTTCATGGCATTTTGCATGCTCATAATGAACTTATACAATGATTTATATAATAATCTGCTGGTTTTTTTTTACAGCTGCATGTTGACTATTCTAATCAGGCTTCAGAAGGAAACTGCTCTGGACTCCGTCCCATTCGTGGCACCCACACCTGTAAGAGTTTGGAGTCTGTCCCACTGCTTGCCATCAGCCCGTTTCAAACTGTGTCTGATTGGAAAATGAACGTTGCTTAAATTTAGCAATTATGTTCCCGTCCCGTTAAATGCGATAGTGCCATTTCCTGCGGTCTGGGCCCAATTCCAAACACTTTGGAGTACGAGTCCAGCGTCACTTAGACATTCTTGTGTCAATCTGATGCTTTAGGATTTGTGTGAATTTTATGTGTGCGGTTGTAGGTGGTTGTGTGCGTCGGTGCGCGCAGTCATCGGCGGGTCACCGCAGAGTAACTCTTGAACTTTAAATTA
>JAJHUR010077133.1:0-11072 GCA_027495735.1 Lutjanus campechanus | reverse complement strand
GGTGAGAGTGGCTCAAAACAGTAAAATTACAGACCAGACAGCTAAACAATGAGCTAATGAGATAGAAGCAGCTCATAAACACAATAACACAAATACAAAATACTATAATTAAGTAGTTTTCGGGGCACTTGTACTTTTATAAGTATTTTTTCTATTTATCCCTCAGCTTCCCCCTCTTATATCACCTGCTGGCTATAGCGATATAGCTGATGACGGAGGAAGTGTATACAGATTCAGAATCAATTCATAATTCTGAAGCAGCCTGGAGAAGATTGGTGAAGATGTAATAAGTAAAATTAAACCGATAGACAGCTGTCTTTTTATTTGTCTGTATTTATCATTTACACATGCACAAGAAACAGGAAACACTGAGCGAGCACTGCAGATAAATCGGTCTCTGTATCTTCCCGTCACACTCACGCACACACATACACACACAGGTGAGATGAAGCTTTGGAGTGATAGATGGCCAGATTAGGTAAATCCCTCAGGCGACACTGAGGATCAGTGAGGTGCTTCACACCACAGTTATCTCTGCTGGGTATTACAACACACACATATTCACAGAAGAACACACACACACACAAACATTATCTGCAGCAGAATGGCACTCATTCATTCATTAGTCCTTGTACTGGTCATATTTGCATAAAAGCACCAAAGCTTTCACAAATGCAGCTTGATGTGGTGAACTCCTGAACTGAATCCATCACAAAATGAGATCTGCAGTTCCTCCACGGATGCAGAACTGACCGTGTTGGGATTCATAAAGTTTTATCTGCCACTTCATTTTAATGCTCGGGGAGAACAGAATACACACGACACGGAAAGAAACTCATGAAATGGTTTTATGTAGACAGAGAACAAAGGACATTTATTTTACATCTAATGATGATCAGGGAAATGGAAAAAAAAAGTACTTATGTGTTTCTCTAACACACACGCAAACACACACATTGAGGTACGTGCTTATGAAGACAGAGTCAACAACAATGTGGCTTTGGAAGGTGAATGAGGCAAGTTGAAGCTGGAGTCAAGCGCTGAGCTGAGTTATGTAACTGTGCGATGGATGAATAAAGATTGATAAAGAGAAGAGGAGAAAAAGTATAAAAGAAATAGAAGAAAGGAGGAAATAGACAAAGACAGAGAGATGGGAAACTGAACAGAGGGATTTGGCAAAAGTGATAAGAAGGCAGGAACAGAGAAAACCTGATACACGGGATGAAGAAAAATGGCTGATTTGATGTGAGAAAAAAAATTCATGTGAGAGAATGTAGCAAAGAATAAAGCAAAGCAATTCCCTCATGTGACAAAGAAATATATTTCTTCTTTGACATTTTTGTTGGTAAGCAGCTTTCTAAGTTTGAAAGGTTTGTACTGTTACTTCACTTTTATGCAGGTTTCTGCCTGTGTGCTGGACATTGTTTTCTGCCAAATAATACTTTCATTTTTGCTTTTAAACTTTGAAGTCATAATAAAACTGTGGGATAATCTTGCTCTCTTAATGTGAAAATATAAGAAGGGGGTCTTTCAAATGTTTAAACTGGTGACAAATAAGTTAGGAAGAGGAAGGTGGCTGCACTGGATGAGAGTTTATGAGTGAGACTAGAAAAATCTGGGAGTTTTAGTCTCATGGCAGTTTGTGAAATACTCATGGAAAGTTAATATAACACAGACAGTTTGCACGTTCTCCTCATGTCTGCGTGGGTACTCTCTGGGTACCCCGTCTTCCTCCCACAGTCCAAACACATGCAGCATAATAGGTTAATTGATAACTCTAAATTGCCCTTAGGTGTGGATGTGAGCGTGAGTGGTTGTTTGTCTCTACGTGTCAGCCCTGCGATGAACTGACGACTTGTCCAGGGTGTACCCCGCCTCTTGCCCAATGTCAGCAGGGATAGACCCCAGCCCCCCTGTGACCCCTCAAGGATAAGCAGTTATGGACAATGGATGGATGGATGGATGGATCAGCGTACATGGACACAAATTTTCCTAGTTTTTTCGTGACACTCAGCATGACTTTCTAACAAAGGTATTAGTTCTCATTCTGTGGTCAAGTTAAGGCTTGCTGAGATACATTTCAAGTGACGGTCACAGTTCGGTTAGGTTTAGGCACCAAAACTACTTGGTTAAGTTTAGGAAAACATCATGGTTTGGGATAAAATAACTACTACTCTAGGGCCGACCAGCTAGCTATGAGAACTTTGTTGCTCCTTATACATTCATCCTTATTAGTTTAAAAGTTGTACTGTCATGAAGAAATTAGACAATTTGTGGCCATGTACACAAATCTATAGATTACATTTCATGACTATTTCAACTGCCAAGATACTGACTGAGCACAAGAAAATACATTTAAGATATTGTAAGTGTAAGTGTTTTTTTAAATTTTTTTTTATATATATTAAATGTACAATATAGCGATGGATATAATAAAAAATGGTTTTGTGGAACAGTTCACACTCAGGGACACTTTCAGCACAAACACATCTATTCAGAGACCACCTGAGACCTCACTGTTACCATGTTGTCTGTGAAGTCATGAGGTCACCCTGCCGATCACACACAGTCACAATCTGATAGCGAACCAGAGTGAAAGTCACCCAGTTTGCACAACGGGAAGCTCAAGCAAATTGCCAAAACCTGCTTTAAATTCTGGCGAGAGGTCAGTATGATGCTTAACTGTGGCGACACTGAGTCTGGATGACACAGTTGACAGTCTAAGCCTTACAGACAGTGATGAAGACGTATGTACCTGGTATACTGTGTCTTCTTGAGGCCAGGGTCTGTTCTGGTCCAGAGATATCCTTTGTTTTTCCATACGGCCCGTCATCTAGAGAGAACAGAGACACACAATAAAGCTTTAGGAACTTTGAAAAGAATTTCGTTAGGTTTACAACAAGACCATGTTTGGGGTTTACATTAGGTACATCAAATGATGAAGTAACATTACATGTACCACACAGCTTTTAATAACATTCGGTTTCAGTTTCTGCTCAGTGGAAGTCCTGTGCTTGTTAAAGCCTTTCATACACTCCACATCCTCCACCTGCAGACTTTGTCCCTCCTTATACTACGTCAACAGCCTGATGTATCTTATTCAGCCACGACACGGGTTTTACATTCAAGCGCCTTGAAAAGGCTGGTGCGTTGCTTGCAGCTGCCAATGGGCACCTTGCCCATCTGTATGAGTCCCCGAGGGTCAGTGATAAATCATCAGTATGTGACGAGTTATGAATGGCACCAGTCACTCATCCACTGATACACTTCTTTTCCCTCTCGACCCATGAATCACATCACCTCCTCTACACACTGCACTGAGTTTCCACAGTCTCCCTCCTTTATATTTTAAGTCCTTATGAATTACCAGTTAATTCCATTGGGCACGACAGGTTGTGCCACGGTTTAGATCTGTCCTCGACACGGCTTCATGCCTCGCAGGCAGCATTTCAGAAGTGGAATGTTTGCCCGCCTGTTCATGTTTACTTGCTCAGATTTAGTTGATTTAGTCCTCTTTCCTTGATTTCTGTTTCTACCATGGGTAAGTAGGCTAAGTTGTTAAATCACTTCTTTTTTTGTTTGTTTTTATGATTGCGAGTCTGTACAGGGTCCTTTATTTTGAAAATTGACTGGATTTTCTATGCCGTTTCTGTGTCTGACTTCCTGCCCACTTGATCTGCTCTGTGCAGAATGACGTGGCAACCGTCAAAAACAGGCCCGAAGCATATTTGAAACAGAGCGGATCAGATACCCGTTTCTGGGATGCACTGCAGCGCTGGTGGAATCACAAGCACTAAAATAACTGTGATCAGCCTCGGCAGACATGGCAGACGTGACCCTGATGAAGGCCAGAGTTGAAACACGTTGGACTACAAATAAAGATGTTCCATGTACTACAAATGTTGCCAAAGTTTCGCCTTTTTTAAAGTTATTTTCCTCTTCTCCGTGCACCTTGTAAGTAGGTGAAGTTGTGCCAGAAACCCTCACTTATTTAAGCAGCCGTAACGTGATGCCGCTGTGCCTGGTGGAGTCAAGCTGTTATGAATATCCTGCCAGCTTTCAATGAATGAAAAAATGAACAACAAAACAGTACGTTCTCGTCTAATGTGCTGCCATGAATTTCTGTATTTTATTCCTTGCCCCTCTGGCAGCTTTCTTCCACAAATAACCCCACGTGGCATGACTTTTGGAATGGCAACGTCAGTCCATGGTTCAGGTAGTCAACCATTTTGATCAAGAGTAAAACATCACATGGGTTGGACTGCCATGGAAAAAAAAAACCATCCAGAAATCCCCAGATGAGCTCAAGTTTCATACGCTGCCACGTATGCACAATTGCACCGGTACTGGACCGTTGCAGTGGTTATGGGTCTTCAAAGCAAAATAATCCTACAACTTATCCAGAATTTAGATGCACAAGTACCGTAACCAGGACAAAAAAAATTCTGACCACATAACTCCAGTCCTTCAAAAACTTTGCTGGCTACCTGTTTTTTTCAAAATCCTGCTCTTGGTTTACAAAGTCCTTGCAGGTGTGACTCCACAGTACATTTCAGACAGTCTGTCTGTTTACAATTCCAGCAGATCTCTCTGCTCACAAGGTGTGTATCTCCTCCATGTGCCAAGGGCACTTTCAAAGTTTCAAAGTGAGAGTACTGTGCAACTCAGGAATGGATCAGTTTACCTGCTAATCGTAGACTTGTGTTCTTTGAACATTACACATTTTCTGAACACACTGTATTTGCACAGCACATGCACATTTCTTTGTGTCTCCTCACTTCTGTGTATGTAAGCATGGATGTTTATGTTTATAAGCATTTATTTTAAATTATGTTTTTATGTCAAGCATTTTAAACTGCTTTTGCATGAGATGGTGCTGTACAGATAACATTGAATTTGAATTAAACCTCTAGGCGTACTTGTCAACATTGAGACCTCAAAAATACATTTTAATACCAAAACATTTGAAACTTTGTCTCTTGCATAAAGAATAATTTGTCCCTGTAGCATAAACTTGCATAAATCTCTGGCATTAACATAATATTAATCAGTTTTCTTTGATTAATTTATTTGTTACCTCTGCCCCTAAAAGAAAATTGACGTGGCAGTTTTTACAAACTTTCCCTCAAAACTTCCCTTAAGAAGTAGGGATTCTTCTTTGGAAGTCTGGTTTGATCTAACTGTAATGTTTTCCGGGTGGAAACACTGGACTTTTAGAGTCGTACAGGGCTTATACATGCTGTACAGTGTCAGAAACAGGTTGTGATGATGAAGAGGAAAAAAAGGGTGTGAAAATTTGTCAGAAAAAGGGAGAAATACACGACAATTTTGATCCAGGGGGGAAATAGGGAAAGAAAAACAGGCGAAAATCTTCGCAAGTATGCCTACGAGTCAGAACTTCCACTTGTGTGTCATGTTAGCATAGTGCATGAACACAGCTGAGGCTGACAACTGCAGCAGTTAGTCTGATGAAAGTCTGACAGTGTAGATATGAGCTTGAAATTACAGTTTTTCTTCCTCTCCCGCTGAACAGGTGCAGTCACAGCGGGTCTCGCTCCCTAAAGAGCTCTCTGCATGCTCTTACAGGGGTGTTTCCTTCATGACAAGTGTAAAATTTGCAAGAATGGTACAAAAAAATGCTATGAAAATACTTGAAAAACCTCCCAAATATATAATCTATTTACTATCACAGTGCGACTTCACATTGTATATGCAACCTTGTAAGACGATTACATGAAAGCAAGATTTCCCAAGAACCTACGCAGTGAATTACATGAACTAGCTTTCAATAGTTGGGTGCACTAGTTGCAGTGAGGCCATTTGTGAAGTGTTGATGGAAGTCTCTACCCTGCTTGGACAATAAAACAGAAGCCATCTTTGTTATATGTCACAGGGGGGAACAGATGTCCTGTTTTATAGTCTCTGGCAGAGACTTTGTGGCAGAGACGTGCGAGGATTTCAATATTTCATAAGTTATAAGTTCACTTCTGCTCATATCTCTTTAGGTGTCATCATTTCAAACACCAATGCTAAATTACCATCCAACCAATCAACCAGTAAATCAATTCATCAATCAATCCATCAAAGGCAGTCTTGAAATACGTGCACTGGATGTTAAAGTGACATAATTATGTTCCATTAAAAAACAGTGGACAGGTTCTTCAAGTGTTCAAGAGATAAACATGTCCACTAGTCTAAACTGCCACTTTTATCATTTCATTTTCCTTTCCTGCAGCTGCTGCAGGTTAGAAGATTTTTGACAGTCTTTTTGGACACAACGTTGTGGATGTGAATCACCTCAAACCGCACAGAGAAAATGTTTTTTAACAGCAGGACTGCTGCTGCAGTCCGATGGGGCCACCGACTGGCAAGAAAAATAAGGGCAAAAGCAGTAAACGCTTTTGGTATTTTGACCAGGGAGCCATCTGGAGACGATTTGAAACTGCAATGGAACTGTTTCTCTTTTTTTTTTTTTGGTTTCGCACTCTGAATGTGTCCAAGATGGTCCTTTTACCTCCGCCAGTGAGGTTATGTCTTCTGTGGATCTGAACCACAGGGTGGACAAAAAACCTTAAAACCCAGTAGATGGTGGAAAAGTTCAGTGGTGACAAAACATAGCCGAACTGTAGCAACACAATGACTCAAAATCACAATCCACATTCACGGGTACCAGTAATCCTCTGTGGTAACCTGCACATTAGTGATGTGCAGGTGGGCTCTGAGTTCATCCAAATCTGAATATATGCATAAATCATCCATCTGTTACCCACCTGAACATATTATTTACTCTGACTTAGAGACCCACACCTGCACTTCTACCGGTCCCTGCAGGCTATATTATATTTTAAATTATATTGAGCAGCGTGACCTTTCCAGGTGATTTCTTTACTGTGTATTATGTTGATGCATGACTATTTGACTATGAATACTTGAATGATCAGAGATGCTGCTTTCAGTTTTGTTTCCATGTGTGCAGGAATGCCATTGCAGCAAATATAGAACATTTAAGCAGAAAAACTATAAACTGCAGTTCTAAACTCTTGGAAACAGATTTAAATAATCAATGAAGTTGTGCTGCTGTGCCTCGCACATAAATGCACATACAGTGTCTCTCTCTCTCCGGGGCAATGCACCCTATTTCCCACCCGCAACCCATCTGCTAGGAATCAAAGATGTTAATTTTTATGCCCTTGTGCTCCCAAACAGTGGATGAAGCACAGTGCCAATGGTTGCTCTCTTGCTTTCTGTATGTAGTTTCTCAAACTACATACAGAAAACACTTTTTTATGAAGCATCCAGGAAACATTAAATACACATTTCACACGACTAATTATACTCTTACTCACAACCAAATGTGAATTGGTTGGTGAATTGGCAATAAACTTGAACTTTACAAGTTCATTTATACCTCATGAGAACAAGCAATAATACTGTTAAGTGTGCACTTGCATATTTGCATATCATATCATATGATATGAAGGACTATTGTCCTTGGCAGATATCTGCTCTCTTCAAGAGCCCCTCTAGTTAAACATGTGCTTAGAAGGAAAGTCCCGAAGCACTTTAGAAAGAATTTCAAGGAATTAGCAATGGATGCAAACATATACAATATAGATATGTATATATTATTAAAGGTTTTTCATATACCTTGATTTTAATGCCCATTTGACATCAGTATGAGACAATAATACTCAATTTTTCCTACAAAAAATTTAATTAAGTGAGCCTACTGACATAAAATGTGTTTACTTTCTTTGCCTGTAGGAGCTGATGTCCACTGTTCTTGTGCTGCTGCTATTACTTTCCTTTTCTGCAGCAGTGTCAGCTTGCATGTGTAGATAGGTTTGGGCATTTGAGAAAACATCTAGTGGCACATATGTGCAATCAAACTGTATCATACACAGATCACGCTATTAAGGATTCATGAGTGTTTATTCTTGAGCACATTTGGATTTTGTTGTACATATTTTAATGTCTCATCTATGATATATGTAGGATATTAAGTATTTTGCTAACCCACACTCTTTAACTCAGTTTGACAGCAGCTGTGGAGCCGAGGCTGTTGTTGTTGTGGCTCTGAGGGGAGAGGATGTGTCCTACTTTACAACCTCTGTTCCTTCAGAGGGGTGGGAGAAGTTTAACAATTCATAAGCCGAATTCTCCGACTACTTTCATACCCCACTCCAGAAGTGTCATTAAGTTGCATTATAATCAGGGACAATTATGCCGCAGCTTAAACAAAAATGTCTCCTCTAAACTTTCAGAATAAATAGTTTAAAAAAAAAATCCTTTTCAGCACCTGAAGCAGCATTTTAAACCAGCTTACTATCATCAACAGAGTTAAGCACTTCGAAAGGATTTTCAAAATTCAGAGTGTCCTGCAAAATCCTTTATCTCTTACATTGTGCTTTTAATTCTCCTTTAAATTACATTCACGCACTGTTCCGCAAGACTGCCTTCAAGTCTCAATTTCACTGGAGCAAAGAAACTGCAATAGTTTGGGTTTTTTTGGCTATTGAGTCAATGTGCTGAATGTAGGGCAACTTTCATGATACTGTCACCAAGCTTAACAAGAGGTTTTAATTTTTATATATTTATTATTATTTATATTTAAAAAAAAAAAACGACTCAGTGGTTAAAACTGTCATGGTATAGCAATTTCGCTGCACTGGTTTTCTTCCCAAAATCCAAACACATGCAGGTTAACTGACTGTTAGAGTGCATGGAGTCTATGTATGTGTTTGTCCCGTGATAGGCTGGAAGACAATGCATCACCCTGATTAGAATGATCAGTATCGGAAATGCATGGATGGATAAATCCTTTGACTTTAGTGACAAATTCTTCTGTCATCACACCTCATCTATTGGCTGTTAAGTGCTGCTCTTTAAATATTGGTGTGACTCCGTTATTCTGTCTTTCAGACTGACTATAACTGCATAACATAAAGCAATTTTCCTTCCCCGGAAGAACCTCGGATTTTTACAAGTTCAGCTTTATAAATGAAAAAAACATTCTGAGCTGAGCAAGTCCAGCTGTTTAAGAACTGAGGTTACTGCAAACAGACTGAACTTTCTAATCTCTACAAGGAGCTCCTGACTTAATTGATGTTAATTTATTTGGTCATTTGTGGGCTGCAGGACAAGCCACAGAAACAACATGGACATATTGTCACATTATAATGTTGTCATGGTGAACATATGAACAAACAGTTGCTGATTTATGCATCCAGTAGAACAGGTGATGATTCTCACTGAATTAATCACTGCAAATGACTAATCTGTTTCATGCAACACTATCATTAATATAAAATATTGATCAAAGCTAGAGATGTGCACAATTAGAAAACTGATCGATTAATTGCTGCTACCCTCACTAGTTGCATCGGAAATACTAGTCTGTTAAATTTAGTATTAAAGGGGATCAAGCAATTTATATCTACAGATGGCTCCAGTCCTTCTTCATGGAGGCCACCATGTTGGACCTTTTGTGTTTTGCACGATTTTGCAGCCACTGTCGGTTCTCCTACTCTTGGAACACGAGGATGAGATGAGGTGCTTACAATCTGCATAGTTTGGCATTATTTTAATCTAGGAAATGAAAATAAGGTTGTATGAAGGCTGTGTCAGAATAAACTGACATAGAACCACTCGACTGGAGCAATGCGTAACCACATCCAGCACAGGCATGTGGAGGTTAACCCGTACGGAGAGCAGGCTGCCAGTGCTAGCTAATGTTATCCACACACTGCAAAGAAATATGGCATGTTTGTGAGTTTGTGTTTGTGAGCGTTTTCTTCCTTTTAGACTAGTCTAAATTTAAATTTCCATTGAATTCACCAGGAAAATCAGTTGTTAGGAGCATCCCAAATTCAAGATGGTATAAAGAATCTGCTGAGTTAGTCTATAGTTAGGGAAGGGAAATTTAGCAAATAAACTGATGATGACATTTTGGGTAACTTTCTGCCAGACATGAGCAAATAAAGCTTGTAAAATGAAATTACTCCTGAGTGTGACCCTCTCTTCTCTACACATGGATATATGCAATTAGGATCATGCGCCAGGTGTGTCAGAGTGCAGTGGAAACCCTATAGATAGCAAATAACCTGATATTTATGTTAGAATCCAATGTTCCAAAACCCAACTAATAGAAGCAGACTTTGAATCATGTTTATGGCAACAAATGTTCATTGCCGCCTTTTTTCACTTAGTTATGGTGATATTAACTGCACACAACAAGTGAAGGAGAATAAGATGTAATATAACTGACACAGGTTTGACATAGGGCACATAGGGACACTTTGTGAAACATGGAAATCTTCTACTGTCTGTAATTTCTATCTACTTTATCAGCCTTTTGAAGTTCTCCTTCACATAAAGGCAAAGTAATTACATGAAACAGTCCAACGACGTCGCTATATCTTACAAGTGCTTTCCTACCTCCCAACAGCCTCAATATAAAGTGCATTCTCTCTAATAATTTCCGTACGTGACACATTTTCCTGCCATCTAACACCTTTGAAATATGCAGCACCTTCCCACTGGTAATGCTTAGAAATCAGTTCTCTTCCCAGCAGTGACGGTGGAAAGGAGGCCATTGTTGTTGTGCTTCGGAGTTTAGCGATCTTCACAGAGGTGTAATAAGTTTAATAATTCATAAGTTGTGGATTCAATTTTGCTTTAAACCGCTTTCATAAGTTATCTGGCTGGCTGCTTTCCTGCTGTGGGGCTGTCACAGGCATAATGGACCCCAGAGGCTGCTCATCAACACACACAAACAGAAACACATGCCTACCAAACTAACACGCACGGCCTCTGGTTGCTGAGAGTGATGCATATACCGAAAAGGATTTAGGCCAAACGTATACCTACATATGCACAGGCCTGCACACACAAAATACACTAATGCAAATACAAGTCTTGCTGTTATATAAACAGTAGCTTGCACACACACATAAAGAACACTTTAGGCAACTTGGCTGTCTCTGTCTCTGTGACTGGATGTAAGACAAACTGCTTTAGTCACAACGTTTCCCTCCCAGCCGTATGAATCCTCAGCTCTCGTCCTCCAAATC
>JAJHUR010077130.1:0-10747 GCA_027495735.1 Lutjanus campechanus | reverse complement strand
CCCCCACTTTGTCACCATATGGCACACTCACGCTTCATATGATCTGATTTATTTTTGAACCAGTGAGACACTGCTGCGCTCGGTCTAAAACACATTTAGCATTTCTACTTTTTCCAATGAAATAGTCGGAATTTTTTAAAGAGATATTGTTAGGGTAAATTACATGAATATATGGATTAAAACACAACATGAAGAACAGTGCTGCACACTTATTTCTCTCCACATTGTCAAATCAGTCAACACATCATGCATCTTCACAGTTTGCATTTTGCACTGAAAATCAGAACAGAACATTTTCTAAACAGCAGATTGAAACAGCAACAACATTTGTGGAGACAAAAAAGAAGCTTTAATTATGCTCTGGGCTACATTTGTACTAATTTCAGAGAAAAGTTGTTTTTTTCACCTTGGTTCATGTCAAAATGTCCAAATTACTGTTGCGACAGCAGATCTGCTGAGGTTGGGCCAAACCATCTGCCCAGCCTCCCTCAGTGTCAACACAGAGTTACAGGTTTTTACAATCGCTTAAGCACAATTTTGAAAACTCATTTTGTCAAAACAGAATTCACCCAACCACACACACAAGTAGCAGAACACCTCGGTTAAAACCCAACTTTGTCACCGTACGGCACACACGTGCCTCATACGATCTGATTTTGTTTGAACCAGTTAGACACTGTTGTGCTCAATCTAAAACACATTTAACATTTCTGCTTTTTTATGAAAAGTCTGGGTTTTTTTAGAGATATTGTTAGAGCGGTGGTTCCCAAACTCTTTCATAACCAAACCAAAAGTTTGCACTGAAAATCAGAACATTATAAATAATACATAAACACAGCAGCAACATTTGTGGAGACAAAACAGAAAGTATGCATTGCGTTCAGGCTCTGACCTACATTGTACTGATTTGAGAGAAAAGTTTTTTTTTTCACCTGTGTTCATGTTGAAATATCTTAATTACTGTTCCATCAGCAGATCTGTTGAGGTCGGGCTGAACTCTCTGTCCAGACTCTCTCAACCTAAAGTTTACAACCAACAGTGCACATTTGATAAATCTGGTACAGGTAAACTCACCTGCTGCCTCTTTACAGTTCTCATGCCTGACTGGAGAGTTTTACAGTTAAGCAGCTAAGTGTCTGAACACCTGATGGCTGTGTTTGATCCATTGTTTGAATTGTGTGGTAACTTGAAAGGGCAAAGAAGTGGATTTCTGTGTCTAATGTAGAGAAGAGTGTTAAGTGTTTTGCAAAAAGTGTGATGATGAAAATGTGCTTATATCTGGGCTGAGGTTTTGCACCTTGAGCGTCAGGTGTCACTAACTGTGTGTTATTTTTCATTTTAGTGTGTAGCCAAATGCAAAAAACTGTAAACAGACAAAACACCACAGAATACCTGTTAAAGATGAAAAGTTGCAACAATGTAGCAGCAACGTATCTGATGGTAACATCGTTACAACGCCACAAATGATTCATCTCTGATGCTGTAAATGATTCTCTGTGTTTGTAAGGAGGCAGTCAACACAGAAGCAGAACAAGGCACCGTGGAAGAGAACATAGTTGTAGCAAACTTTGTAGTGATGAGAATAAGTAACCCGGTTTGTTTTGTCGAGCGAACCAACTCATAAACACCATCCACCGTCCCAACTGTCCCCACCAGCCATGGCATGAAATATCCACCTTTGGAAAATAAAGAGTTAGTTTTTTCAAAGTATTGACTTAGTGTCTCAAAATAAACTTTCTGGAAATAATGAGTTTGTATCTGAAAATAATGAAAAGCTTTTTCAAAAATAATGATTTAGTATCTGAAATACTGAAAAACCTTCTCAAAATTGAGTTATTTAAGTCATTGTTTTGAGATAAGTCCTTCACTATTTAGAAAAAGTTTCTTATTATAATGGCTTTGCAGGATTTTCGTTTTCCCATCATTGGTGGAAACGGGCTTCCATAAGACACAGACAAATAAAATGTATGTTTGAGAGGGAGATTAAGGAAAAAAGGTTCGCACAGACGAGGTTGCAGCAGAAAGTGAAAGACACCAAATGAAAAATCCAAATTTAGCGCACTCTAAGTCGACTTTTCCCTTCCAGCTGCCACTCCGTCCTCCACCATGCTCTATAATTCATCTCATCCTGACTACAGATAGAGCAACAGAGGCTGACAGCGCAGAAAGCTTCTTGATTCTGGTCCTCTCAAGCTCTCCATCGCCTCCCTCCCTCTCCACTTCCCTCCCTGCTGTCAGCTCTACTTCACTTAGCATATTCTTATCACGGCAAGTCACCAACTCCTCCCCGGAGGCTGCACCTCCCAGCCAGGATATGATGAACCTGTTCCCAAAACCTGGCCGCGGAGCAGTCGACGGGATTAAAACGGTGCCCTAAATAGCCGGGTCCGATGTGTCTCTTATTCGCCGTAACCATGGAAACACTAGATATTCCTCCTCATCCTCAGAGAAATAGCTGAAAGCAAATGCATGGATGAGATAGGGGAAGAAAAAAAAAAGAAAGAAAAGAAATAATTTTTGTCAGTTAAGTTCTGGACCATCATGCATCTCTCAGAGGAGCATGGCCACTATCAAAACAGCCCCAGGGACGCTACACGAGGAAATTAACTTTTTCTACCAGCGCTCCATTTGTCCATATTGAACTAATTTTTAACAGGCAATTTGGGCGGCATTTCCAAGGCAATTATGTGAAAATATCACCCCGCCTGTGTTAAATAAATAAGCAGTACAAGTTTAGAGTCTGACATCCCTAATTTACATAATGCTGTTGTGATTTTTAAGGAGAACAGGACTCCTGAGACTAAGCTCACATCTCGTCTCCTGCACTGAGATGACGCAGGGGTAGGTTTCTGAGCTCCATCTTAAAAGTGTCTGAAAATAAAACATCCGTAAGCCCCTGTTATATTCCACCGTGCTGCACCGTTGCATGCCAAAACACTGCTCCTATAATGGGTTTTAAATAGGAGGGTTCATTTAATCAACATTAAAAATCAAAGTCAGAGCTCAGTGTTTATGGAGTTGCAGTGATCTTCATCCTTGGAGGAGAAAAGCTGCCGTGAAACAAGACTTGCTTGTCTCGAGCATGTGGAATTGATTTAAACGTGGGGTCCTTAAGTGCTTGAGCAACTTAAAGCTGCACTTATCAATATTTTTAAATCAATAATGGCTTAAATGACTATGTGTAATGTGTAAGGGGTCGATTGTAGTGACACAGAGAGAATTATCACCTGACTCAGCTCTGCTCAGCTCGATGGAGCATTTTTTCATTTATTAAAAAGATTAAAATCTTTTATTCTGTATCGTTGTTGTTTTGGTTTTATGGCCAGTAAACTTACTGTTTTGGTTCAGTCTCACCACACTAGTGAACCTCATTTTGAGTTGGAACAGACGTTTTTAGTGCAAAAGTTATGTAAAAACAGCCCACTTTGCACCACCTGCTTAGCACCAAACAAAAGACAAACTAAGTTTGCAGCTAGTAGGCTACATAGCAGAGCATTTAGCAGTTAACAAGCAAGAAAATTCCCTCAAAGAAGCAATATGTAAGGATTTTTGTATCCAAAAATTAACTAAAATTATCAACAGAATGTGAACAAATAACAGGTTTGATGTGATGTCAAAAATGTCCATGCATTCTGTGACAGAGATATGTACTGAAGTTAGCATGCTAACTAGCTAGTCTCAGCCTTGTCTGTCTCGTAACATCACATTTGTACAGAAATTTGGCACAGATTGATTTGATGTGAAATGGTACTTGGTAGTATTGACATAATTCGTCCTGTACCCTTAAATGTACTGACATCAGTACCCAACCCCACTGTGCACTACTTTCTCAGCACCAAACAGAGGACAGACAACGTTAGCAACTAGCTGGTGAACATAACAGAGCATTTAGCAACTAATGAGAAGAAAATTCTGTTAAATGAGCAATATGTAAGATTTTTAGTTTGAAACAGTTTGGCCTCTGGCACCATAGGTAGGTACTGACTGATACCTAACTTCCCACTTGCTTGTCTCCTGATTTCTCACCTCTCCTGAACCCACCATGTCTTTGTTGTCCCCGGAATCATAGTCTTGGGCGGAGCCGCTGTAAATCATCTCGGTGCTGTGTTCCCTTTTATGAAAAGTGGCCTCTGCTGATCTTGGAGGGTCTGTTCAGTCTCAGGCAGTTACAGTTAGCAGCAGGTGATGTGCTGCCCTGTACTTGTTTGGAGTATGAATCTGACAGGTGGCCAATTCTTACATATTGCACCTTTAAAGGTAGAATAAGGAGGATTTGTCTGTTGCTGTTTGTAAATGCACCAGAAAGACTGCTGACTGTTGAGTCTCATTCTCAGGATGTCAAATACTGATGGTGTTGGGCTGGTAAAACATCCTGAGCACAGCAAAATCATGAAAAAAATAAGAAGGTATGCTGAAAAATTGGGTATCTGAATGCAGGCAAAGCCACACACTTCTGGTCACTACATTGTTTATTGGAAAAATCCTGGACATTTTGCCTTCAAGGAATTAGTAAAGACCAAACCAGAGCTAGAATGTGACTTATTGTTTGACTTACATTTGTTGGTTGGTCAGAGACATGACTCCCAATGAATGCTAATATTGTCAGCTTAATGGGTAATTAGGAAACTGTTTCATTACCGCTAAAGTTGCCTAATTAAAGCAATACTCAGTGGTCTGCAGCACAGATTACCCGTTAATTGTTTGCAAGTATCAAATGGCACTGCAGTGATGTCTGTGTTGGCACCCGCGTCACAGAGTCAAGAGCTAATTAGTGAAATCAGCAGTTATTGGTTGGCAAGGAAACCTGCCCACTCTCTATGGGACTCATTTGGACAAAACGTGTAGCACAGTCAGTGGTTATCTTTTCTTTCGTCAAGTTTTGCTGATATTTATCGACTGTATTATTTCAATAATCCAAAAATCTGGGGCAATTAGTGAAGATGTGAGGCGTGTTTTGCCTCCCATCATAAGCTCATGGGTACATACTGTATCTGATCATGGTATTTACCGCTGTGCATCCACCCAGTGGTCCCAGCGGAGGAGGAGTCAGTCAGCTAACAGCCAGAAGCTTCTTATCGAACAGTATGACCGTCTAATTTAACAACGGTGAACCCAGCTGTATTTGGCAAAGGTTAATACTGCTTGAAATAAAGCAGAGCACACAAGTGTTATGGCAGCGAAATGTCAAAGCAATTACTGTCAGCCTGCAAAAAGATGAAAGTGTGTGAGATTCTGCAGTGTTTGTGAGTCAAACAGAAGGGGGAGAAACCGCACTGAGCCGCTTCAAATCTTCAGATCTGCCTCCTCTTTGTTTAATCTCTTCTCACCGTCCTCACCGCTGCTGCCGCCATTACTTACAACTTCAAACTACATTACATGGCCGAAGGCACGTCGACAGCAGAGGTGTCAAAAATACAGAAAGTCTGTACTTAAGTAAAAGTAAAAGTCTGTCAGTTTCATCTTGTTGCATCTTTAACCTTATTTTCATCTTGTTTTGTTCCATCATATTCATCTTGTTTAATTTTATGTCATTTTCGTCTTTTGCGTCGTTTTTGTCTTGTTACATCTTTTACGCTGTTTTTGTTGTTACGACTTGTTACGTCATTTTCATCTTGTCTTGTGACATCTTGTTACTTCTTGTTACATTGTTTCGTCTTGTTAAGTCTCTTACGCCACTTTTGTTGTTGTGATGTCTTTTTCAGTAATTTTTATCTTGTTACATAATCGGTCCTTTTCATACCATTTTCAACTTGTTACGTCTTGTTGCAGCATTTTCGTCTTGTTACTTCTAGTTATGCTGTTTTTGTCTTGTTTTGTCATTTCTATCTTGTTACATCTTTAACATAATCTTTATCTTGTGTTTTGTTACGTCATTTTCATCTTGTCTTTTTGTCTCATTATGTTGTTTTTGTCTGTTACATAATTTCCGTCCTGTTACTTTTTGTTACTTCTTGTTTTGTCTTTCACGCTGTTTTGTCTTGTTAAGTCTTTTACAGCACTTTCATTGTTATGCCTTTTTCAGTAATTTTTATCTTGTTGTATCATTTTCGTCTTGTTAGATTTTATTGCGTCTCTTTCATCTTTAATGCGGCTTGTGTCGTGTCGCATCTTTTGCGTCTTGCTACACGTGTGATGCACTGATGGATACGTCTTGCGGCGTTTGGTCATTTTTGTCATTTTGTCATGTTATGATTTGTTACAGTGTTTTCATCTTGTTACCTTTTTTTATGCCATTTTCTTTGTTAACGTCTTTTACATAATTTTCTTCTTGTTACATAATTTTCATCTTGTTATATCTTTATACTTCTTGTTACGTCTTTCGTTGTTACATTTTTTTCAGTAATTTTCATCTTGTTACAACTTATGTCTCTTTCATCTTTCACATCGTTTTTGTCTTGTTGCATCTTCCCCATCTTGTTACTTCTGTTGTGCATGACGCACCGATAGATACACCAAGGAATCTTCTTTTCTATGTGTTATTGTTCCATCCATTTAGATTGATGTTGGGACGGCAGCACACAATGATGCAAAATAAAAATAATCACTTATTCCCTTTAGATGCTTTCAAACTAAAGTAATGAGTCTGTTTTGAAAAGGGTAAGGAATAGAAAATGCAGATATTTGTGTTAAAATGTTGGGAGTAAAAGTAAAAAGTTGTCAGAAAAATAAATATCTTAGTAAACTACAGACACATGAAAAAATTTCTGACGCACAGTAACAAAGTATTTGCAGTTAATTCTCACCTCCGGGTGACACACTAAACCCATTAAGATGGTGCTATAACAGCCTCCTCTTTTCTGTGAAGGCTTTCCATAAGATGTCGGAACCAGCAGCAGAGATCTGCTCCCATTCAGCCACAAGAGCATTAGTGAGGTCGGCCAATGAGGTTGGGTGATATTGTTAGCTCGCTCGTTGTTCCAGTTCATCCCAGAGGTGTTGGATTGGGTTGAGTTCAGGGCTCAGTGCAGGCCGGTCAAGTTGTTCCACACCAAACTGGGAAAACCATTTCTTCTAAAGAAAAATAAGGCATACTTTATTAATCCATCCAGTTGTTATTTTACACACACTGACCTGTAATACAACAATACAGGATATATACACATGCATTAAAGGACAAGTGTGTAAAATTTGAGGGGCTCTTTTGGCAGAAATGGTAGAAATGGAATATAATGCATAAGTATGTTTTTGTTGGTGTATAATCACCCAAAAGTAAGAACTGTATTTGTTACTTTAGCATGAGCCGTTTTTCCACAGAAACGATGCAATATGCAATATGGTGGACTCCGTGGAAGATGGCCATCCTCCACGGAGTCCACCATATTGCATCGCCAAGTTTCCACAGCAGCCCAGACTGAACAACTCAACTCAACTCAACTCAACTCAGCTCAATTAAGCTTTATTTATGGGACCTTTCATACACATATGCAGCCAAAAATGCTTCACATAGCAGAATTAAAACAATGCAGACAAAAATAAAAAATAAAAACATTTTTTTTTATCAAGAATAAAAATTACAATAATAAAACAAGAAATTTCAACGAATAAAAGTCAATAGAATAAATAAAAGGAACACCAGGGATAAAAAAAATAATAATGTAGAAACAATGACTGATGCTTAAAATACAGAGGTTATCACATTACTCCAAATTAAAAGCCAGATTTAAAAGGGAGGTCTATAATTTCTTTTTTAAATGCTGAGAGAGTTTACCATTCTAATATCCAGAGGCAGTGAGTTCCACAGTTCACATGAGGAGCATTTAAAGGAAAAAGATCTGAGAAATCCAGCCAGAACAGAACATGAAAGAAGATATCTGTTGTTGGGAGGAGCGAGATCATTCAAAGCTTCATAAACAAGTAAAAGATGTTTTAAAATCAATTCTTAAAGATACGGGTAGCCAGTGCAGGGTTTTAAGCAGTTAATGTTATCAGACTCTGGCTGCAGCACTCTGAACTAGCTGTTGTTTTCTCATAAAAACCTTTTAAGTAATCCAGGAAAAGGAGAATTACAGTTGTCTAAATGGCTAATAATAAAAATGTGAGTAAGTATTTCATCATTTTTATGAGTTAAAAAAAAGGTCTGACTTTGGCGATATTCTTAAGAGTAAAAATTGATGTTTTAATGATGTTGTTATAAAATGAAGATTAAAATTTAAATAAGTGTAAAATCACTCCCAGGTTTGCAATGTTAGTTTTAATCTGTCCACTAAGGCCACAAACCACTGAGTGCAGTTCTTCTCTTGCTGCATTGAGTCCTATTAAAAGACATTAATATCAATGAGACAGGCAATAAGAGCATGCAGTGCACTGAGATCATTTGGCGGGACAGACATTCACAGTGGTACCAAACACTTTCCTCTTTTTTTTGCAAGTTTCTCCTGCTTGGAAGGGGAGGGAGAAGAAAGGAGTATTCAGTTGGTTGCAATCTGCCACCTGACTGAAAAATGTCATTAAATGCTAAATGCTCAGACCGAGGCTAGTCAGGCGCCCCGAGCAGTTAGGGGTTCGGTGCCTTGCTCAAGGGCACCCTGGAAGCTACCAGTACGAGACGCTCTGCACAGGCTGGTCTTTGCTGGACTTGAACCAACCACCCTCCAGCTCCCAAGTCTCAAGTCAAGTCTCCGGTCTGAGCAACTGCTGCACCAAAAACAGTTGCCACAAAGTTGGAAATACACTATTGTCCAAAAAGTTATTGTGTGGTGTTGAATGGTGGAGAAAGCTGTGGCTCTGTTCAGTGGGAGGATCGGTGGTTCGATCCCCGACACCATGTATGAACAATAGCAGGTAAACACGTTTAATTAATGGAATAATTAAGGTCCCATTCAAGAACCTGTCCATTTTATATCAAAATGGTTGCTCTATTAAATATTTTCTTTTTTCCCACCGATGATTTGTTTTGGTGTTGTTATATTAAATTGTGTAGTAATTTATATATCAAATGCTTTCTTTTTATAGGTAAAAGGATTTAATTTTTTAAAAACTTTTATATATTATGAACCTCGCATAACCTGCTTTGGCAACACTGTACCTAATTAAAATCTAATTAAAATGTGGATAAACCCACACGAGCGCCCGAGGTAAATATCCTGTTACCTTTAAGTGAATACATTTAACAGATTTACATATACAGTATTTAAATCTGCTAAATTCATATGAGCACGGTGCAATCTTAATGAAGGGACTAAATATAGTGTTTGGCACTGGCCCCTCTACAAATGTGGGCCTAAAGATTAAGTAATAAAACAGGACCTGGTGTAATAATTAGCAATTAATCAAACTGCCACAAACCACACACATTAAAAATTGGATTTTTTTTTTTTTGAAGATCAGAGTTACTCAAAGGGTATTAACTCCCTCGGGAATCTCTTTGAGGATGTGATAATAACGGCTTTTAATCAGAATGAATCATAAAGCATCCAGAAACGACCTTTGTCATTTCTTTCAGTCAAGAGATTATATAAAGATATTTAGTATTACAGGAGACACATCAATCAGTGTCTTAGACAATATTCTGAGGAAATATCTTGCAGTTGGTTTTCAGGAGCTGGGACAGACCAGGGAGACACAGTTGGGTGTAGAGATTACAGATGATATGTGGGAGGATATCTGGAACGATATCAAAAAATATATCAATCTGTAACTGAACCAGAGAATTACAACTCAAAATACAACACAGTAAATACTACTATCTAAACACTAAGGCTGTAATGCCACAAAATCCAGAAGTTATGCACTTTTTTATGATAGGCTCTTCCCATTACCACGCCCCATTTTACCAGTTGGCATAAACACAAACTCACACCTTAATCTTTTTGTGATCAATTGTATATTATTTATATAATAAGTGGGAGAAGCAACGATACAGTCACGAATGTGGTACAAGGCAAAGCAGGACAAAATGTAACATAATAGTTTCCTCCGACCCGATCTGCTCAGACCCTCTAACCCTGACATGGTGAACCAAAGCAGTGGAGCTACTAATGTTAGTTACTTACTGTAATTGAACCGTTGATCAGGAAAAGACTGATTGCCAACCACCCTGACAAGTAATCAGTCAAACATTTTCCAATCACAGATCTGCTTTAGCTTCTTAAGTATGAGGATTTGCTGCCCCTCCTTGTCTTTGAGCTTCAGACTGCCGCCTGGACAAAAGAAGCAAATCAAAGACTTCACCTGAGACTTTAGTGTCTGAGCAGTTGATCGACCAGTCATGAAAATAATCAGCCTATGAATCAGTACAGAAAGAGAAAATAAATAAATAAGTAATAACAATAATCATTAATTATCAATAATCAAAGCCGAATCAGCCTCACAGGATACAAACTGTGGACATCAAAGGGTGGGAATTTTTTGTGAACCGCTTGATCAACGGAGCAAAAAAATTTGGGCTGCTGGTCGCAGCTAAAAAATTTGATTTTTGCCGCCCTGAGGATGTAAGAGCTCCAGGGCGTGATGCCAAAAACATTATTTTGTTTCTCTTCTTATTACAAACACAAATTAAATAAAACATTCACAAATTACAGGACATCCATGTGGTGGTGTTGTGTGTTTGTCAGGTCATTACAGTCTGCAGCCCCTTACCAGGGGTGGAAGTAACTAATTACAAATACTCAAGTTAGTGTAATTTAAGTAAGTTTTTTTTTAGGTACTTTTACTTGTAAGAGTAGATTTTCAAGTCTGTGCTTTTACTTGTAATCAGGTTTTTATTACACCATGCAATCTACTTAGTTACTTTCAAAATCATAATTGA
>JAJHUR010077128.1:0-11750 GCA_027495735.1 Lutjanus campechanus | reverse complement strand
TTTCTAACATTTTGGTAAAAACCTCAGAGGAGCTGTTCGCAGGAGGATCACGTGGTACTTGCGAGGTTTAGTTGTTTTGGATCCACTCAGTATTCCAGTCAGAGAACAAGAACCGGCTCCGCAGTGTTAAAAATAGAACATCGAACTTTGTGGTGGAAGCATTTCCAAGGACAGAAAAAGAGCGAAGAACTGGGAATTTGGAGAGCCTGGACACCTCTCAGTGGTTACCATGCCAACAACCCAAGAGGTGGAGTGTGTGTGTATGTGTGTGTGTGTGTGTGCGTGTGTGTGTGTGTGTGTGTGTGTGTGTATTTTGTAGTGGGATCTATAGCAATTTGGCAGCATGTATAGTGAAGCCCGCAATTTGTTAAAAGGGGTTGTATGACCCTGTGAGCATAAGTGTGTGAATGCACTTGAGACACACACACACACATATGCACACACGCATGCATGCATGCACACACACACACACACGCATGCATGCACACACACACACACCCTACAGAGCTACAGTGTGAACCTAAAGAGCTTTTTGCCTGTCTACATTTGACATGGTGATTGTACATTTCTTTCAATTCTGCATCCATTCATCCATCATTTAATTCATTCATTCATTCAGTCATATAACATGACAATTACTTTGTAATTTGTAACTTTTAGGCCACTAAAATAGAGAATTTTTAAATGTCTTTTCTTTGGGAAATTTTGACATCAGACATCATTTCACACACAACGATAATTAGCTATTGTTTGTGTTTTTTAAGTTACCACCAAAGGAAAATAAGCTCCAGTATGAACTAACTGCTGGTTTGTGGACTACCGTTTTGAAGCCTTGTGTTTGGTATTACAGGGGTCGCCATCTTGTTTTTCTGCAACCAGAGCATGCTCAGTACTGATGAGAGCGTGGAGCTGATGGGTGATGTCACAATGTTTCTTGTACAAGAACCTAACAGTCATCACGATATTATGATAGATGCAAAGATTTGTCACTGCGGTTCATTTTGTGTTTCATTTTCACTGTTCTCACTGCATAAAAAATTAAACTTTTTAAACTCAGATATGCATATGGTAGTGTGTTATTTATACTATGACAATTTTCCTAAAATTAGATTGATTGGCGAATGTACTGCACGGTATTTGTACGTGTAAAGCTCTGTGCACAGATTGAGATGGAAGAGAACGAGTTGATGCTGTGGTTGAGATTGTCTCCTCGAGAAGACTCCAGTGTTTTCAGAACAGACAATCTAAAGGTCACATAAGAGCAAAATTGGAAAAAAAAAAAAAAGTCATTGGGTGGATTGCCTGTTATTTGCTATTTCAACAGGCTTCTCACATCCAGAACTCCAGTACCCACATCATAATCACCTCTTCCACTTCACATCTCCACGGTGGCCTGATTGTCCCTTACAAGCACACACACACGAGCGTGCGCGCACACTCACACACACACACACACCCCAGCAGGGGGCAGCATGGGTCAGATCCTCCATAGATTCGGACACTAAGACCCCCCATGTCGGACGCTGGCTGCCTGCCTGCGAGGACTCGGGCACAGCGAGGGTCTGGCAGCTCTCCGCTTCAGCTTTTATTCCTCCGCTTTTCTCTACCATCTTCATTTTTCCTCTCTTTGGTCGTTGTGGGCACACACACACAGATGAAGTCACTAAATCTTTCTGGGAAACAGATTTCTCATTAGTCTTTCATTCATTTCATCCTTCAACAAACCTGAAGACACACATTCGTAGTTTAGCGGTTGAATGTGGAGCTTCCAGGAACAACAACAGTGTCTTGTCTCTTGATTGGCGTGGACATTTAAGACTGCAGACAGGGTTTGAACTCATAACCTCTCTGTCACCAAACATTCTTCTTCATCAGCTGAACAACTGGGACCTTTTGAGCTACAACAGAGACTTCAAATGAGAACATCACCTGATCAGAATCTTCTGCATAATCATTCAAATAAACACAAAGTCTTAGGGGCTTATACAGTCAACAGTGTGGTGCAAATGTCATTACTATTCTCTGACAGATGTAGTTGACGTTTTCCCACCTGGGTTATTTAAGTAGTGCGCCGATCTGTGCACCCATGGGTCTGTTGGTCTTAAAATGAGGTGTGGTTAGGCACATTCCTGGCACATTATTATCTTGAGGCAGCAGAAAGTGATTGTGCCACTGACCTGAACAAAAACCTGGTCTAAAGTTAAAGTATTTTTCTGCTATTTAATTTGTTTATTTATCTGCCAACATTATGGTCCAGGTTTGGTTAAGGTTAGAGAAAAAAAATAGTTGGTTAGGATTTGGAACAGATTGTGGTCATGGGTAAAAAAGACTGACTTTTAGTAAGAAGCCTGCCCTAACTCTTTTGCTTTTGCTTTTACTTTTTTATTGACTGCTGTCTTTTTACAGAGACATATTTGTCATTTTTCTCGTCAGATCAGTCTTGTTTTCAATTTAACATTTGAATTTAAGACATTTTAAGAGCTTGCATGTCATCTCTGATCCGGTCCCGCTTGCTCAAGTCATGTTTTCATCAATGAAAGCAGCTGCTTCTTCTTTCCTGTTTGAGTGAAAAGACTAAACGCTGCAGTCTTTCGTCCCTCTGTAGCTCATGTTTGTCCAGCTCTGGTTTAAATGACCCAGCAGCAGTGATGGTTTTAAATCTGAGTTCAGTGAGTCTCTGCTGCTCTCTGCTGGAAAATGTTACAGCCTTTCGCTGTGGTACTGGCATCCTCCAAAGGTTGCAGACTGTACTACTACACTCCAGCATTGCACACTTCACTCTATAGTGTATGAGACGAGGAGATGCAGGCTGCACCTTTGCAGTGTCTTGCAAAAGTTTTTCATTCAGTCGCTTTTTCAAATACGTGAAGATGCAATGCAATTATTTGTACACACTGATAAGTGAAGTGAGTAATCCCCCCCAAAGTCTTTAAATATCAGAATCAGATTCCCAGAGAGAAATTCTTCACATTACAGATGTTCCTTACAAGAATACAAAATATATCACAAAGTGCAATTAGAAGAGAAAATATTTAAAACAGTAACAAGATGTATAAAAATATGTACAGTCTACGAAATATACACAGAAACAAAATGACAATAATAGATAATAACAGAATATGTACAGTAAAAGCTTTGTTTTCCAAACAGTAATGTACTGATAATATACAGTTATTACTACACATATATACTGTGATGGATTCAAAATAGATATATAGAATAGAAATAAGAAAAAGAAAATATGTAAATGTACTGTATATATGTCAAATTGCAGAAGATTGTGCAATTATTTTCTATTTATCTCAGAATATTAGCGTGCATGTCACCCCTGTTAATACACATAAAGTGCTACTGAAGTGATGTTATTTAACTTTTTTCTGATATGCAATTTGAGATGAGAAGCTCAGATTTCACCACCAGAGGTCACTGTTGGATCACTGGTGTTAAACCACAACATAACGTGTGAGTGTGTACAAAAGAGCAACAACTAATGGAGATACAGTCAGGAATAATGTTGTGTAACAGTAAGGAGTGTGTGATATAAAGATCTGAATGGAAAATGATTTATGTGGACAACAAATGAGGAACTGAAATAGATCCTCCTTACTCACTCCTCATCATCGAAGCTGTGATAAATAATTAAATAAGAAATCATGCATAAAGAGAAGCAACACTTTGTTTCATTTTCTTCACAAGAAAAAAGTTATATTTTATTCAATTTCAGCTTTTAAACTCCGTCTGTTGGTTTACCACCTGTTACAGCTTTTGGAGAAAAGTGAGTTTAGTTGGTTACCCCACGTTTCATCAGCTGTCTTATATGAGTTGGCTAATGGCTTTGTCCTCTTGAACTGTGACTGTCCACCTGACAGCAGCATGCTGGTTTAAAAAAAAGAAGAAGTGGACATTTCACACAAATGGATGAAACAATACAACTCATCAGTTTACATTCCTTTGTTTCAAGAAAGACTGAACTCCTCTTTGAAACCTTAACCAGTTAATACACATTTTAAAAAATGTTTCCCTCTGAAATATAGTGAAGGAAAAGTAAAAGGTCTTTTTAAACTGACACTAACTCTAAGAGAAAGTAAAATAAATAAATAAATTAAAGTCTATAGTCTGTTTGTAATGACTAATGTAGTTTTCATCACACATTAGAAATCATTAACAAATGATCACATGGAGAAATAACAGAGGCGACTCTGTTCTTAGATGAACCACCAGTGGTGAAGAAGTGTGAAGTTTGTCCCGGTGTGACCTCAGATAAGGACCTGTTAGCTATTCTATGGTCAAGGCTGAAGACCAAAGGGCGACAGCGAGCCGCTTCAGTGACACGTGACTTTCGTCATGTGACTTTTGTTTTGCAAGTCGCTTCAATGATGTCACGTCATGTATGTAATGTGTTAATAGTGTGTTGAAAAAGGCTTTTTGGCAGCGTCAGATACAGTCGCTGAAGGGAACCTTGATTCAAATCGTCTGTGACAAGTTGGAATGAGAATTTGTTGAGCTAACTGAGAAATCCTGTTTGGTGAACTGCCGCTTGGACTCTCGCTTCTGGAGGGCAGACTGACACACGTTGTATACAAACGGTTTATGTTTACCCTGTGAACAAGTGGGCACTTTTTTGCAATAAACTTGAGTGAAGGAATTCTTTTTTTTGCTGGCATGTGACTTTTTAAAAATTTTTTTGAAAAAAAGTAGTTGAATCCATCAACAGTTTTGTGTGTTCCATCATCCTGTGTCGCTGCCATTGCTGCGGTGGCACGTTGTGTCCGTCACTCTCAGTGTCTACGGGTTGGGTCTAGAAGGGAACTCCAACTTTACGAAACTCTAGCGAGATTCTTCATGGTTTCACTCTTGCGAGATCTTGCGGATCTGGGGTTCCCTTCTAGACACCGTGTCTGCTGGTGCTTGCTGACAGTGACAGATGTGTAACTGGATTGACGATGTTAAACTGCAGCCTTCAGTAACTGATGAAGGAACCTTTTAGGATGGTGATAATAATTTAGTAGTTAGACGTTGGTTGTAACAACAGCCAAAGCTGGATAATGGAGAAGAGAAAAACAGACCACCTCCATGACATTTGAGTGATGAAGTATTGCATAATGTAAATTAAAAATTCACACTGTGTGTTCGCCTTGCACTCCTGCAGTGAGCTTCCACAGCTCCGGGGAGGAGTGGGCAGGGGGAAACAACTTGCTTCAACATAGATCGTGTATTAAATAGGATTTTAATCGATGCTAAACTGTACTTTTGCATGCTTCATAATGCTCCTTTAAACTTTCCAAGGTTCTTCACTGTGACAGGACAAAGAAATAAAGACAAGAAAGCACCCAAAACTGCACAGCAAAATTAAATAGTAGCTTTCCCCAAAACAGCCCATGATTACTTAAGAGTCCAGCCAGTCTTTTTGACCTTAACTCATCCTTCTGTGTTGGACTGAAGTGTCCACTGGACTGTTTCCAGCTGTGTGAACCGTTCACGCTGCTGTCAGGATATTTACACAAGCTGCAGCATCAGTCAAACATCAGGTAGATTATAGTCTGACCGCGGACGCCGCCTGGCTATTTCAAGACACCCAGAGCCGGAGGTGGCACGCTGCCAGTGTGTGTATGTTAATATAACTCACCCAAGAACAGAGTGTGTCTGAAAATGTTCCAACATACTTTGAGTCTGTGGAGAAAAGATAATTCTGCTTACGTGTCACACATGCTGTAACAATGTATATATATGTGCGTACGTGTGTTGGCAGGGCTGTCCAGATTTCCCCACAATGCTCGGGTGTTAAAGAGGGATACACAGCAACTTGCTGAGGCAAGTTACATGTGCTGACTGATAAGAGACTTCACTGTTAACTCACCGGTCTCCATTGACACTGGAATTGAGGACACGTCTGTCTGCTGCAGCACAGAGAGGACAACCCTCCTTCAGTTCAGCAGAAACAGAAATCTGTCTGTCCTCAACTGTCCGCTGCAGGTCACCAGACCTTTTTTTGGTGATGGCAGAGCAGTTTCTATCTTTTTATGAAAGCTCTAACACCTCCTGTCACTGGTGTGCCTCAAGGACCTGAAGTCCCGTATTCATACAAACCTGACCCCGACACCAGAACAGAGCATTGGAGATGATTTTGGAAAGCCCCAGATTCTTTTAGAATAACATTTCATGCTAATGTTTTTGTTTAATACAAAGTATTTCCTGCTGTACAGTTTATAAAGTTGTGGTTAGGGGAAGTAAACTATGGTCAAGGTATAGTTGGAACACTCAGTTAAAGATGGAGGAAACACTGTGGTTAGGTTTAAAAGTGCTGTATAGGTATACGTCCTCTAGAGGTCGCAGTGGAGCACCGGTGTCTCAGACCAAAAGAAATGCACGCTTTGTTTACTCAGTATAGTTGGAGGAAAAATGTCTGAACTCACACTGCTCACAAAACTCAGATCAAACTGTCAAACAGTGCTGATCAAATATGGATCGGGTTTATGTTAAAACATTGCCTAAAATGTTTTCAGAAACATATTTTAGTGTTCAGTATAGCTATAATATGAGAAAGCTGCTCACCGGGTGATCAAGTTAAAACGTATGCAGCGAGGACAGAGAGGGTAAAATAAAAGAATATTTACTTTGGTAAAATAAAGAATATTCTAATAATATTTTGCATCGTACCCTGAGTGTGCAAATATTTTCTCCCACAATCTATCCTTCAGTCTTACCATCATTTTCATACTTGAACCAAAACAGAATAATTCATCCACAAGCACTTGGACAGAGACTTTTAAAATGACTTTTATCAGAGATCATTTGAAAAGGTAAGACGATATTCCCTTGATACTTGCAGGAACATGGACACACGGTCATCCTGGATAAACTGAGAAGCTTGGATGACAACATAAGCAGTGGGAGTGTGACTTTATTCTCGGCTCAGGATGTTTGCTGACATCTGTTGGGGCTGAATGTTGCACTTTGCATAAAAAGATTAACTGCTGGATCCTGACTGAGTGCAGACAGCAGGGACTCACATGTGCAGCTCTTGCAGCAGCCAGCCAGTCATGCTCACAGACCTCACTGCGAGCAAATGACCTATTCTTTAGGTTTCTTAGAGTCATGTTTCTTGAAACCTCCAGTCATGAACTGTGTGAGCCGTGGCTCGAAAGCTCTTTCTCTGTAAGCTAAATGTGTGGCTGTGCCAGACACTGCATGCCGTACATGGTTGTGATTCTCTCCTCATGAGTGTACACTTTTCATAACAACTTGATCCTAAATTTACCAGACAGGAGCTGTGTGTGTGTGAAACAGAGTGAGGCAGGTGAGAATTCGGGTCCTTCAGCAACGTCACCTCTCCTAAACTCGTTAACGACTGTGAACACCTGCGCAGGTGTTTTCAGTTATTCCAGCTGATTAGACCTTTTCAGGACCGACATGTGAATGACGTTTCCTCCGATGCTTCCTGTTTGTTGGTTGATAGGATGAGACAGATTAAACCTTCATGATTCTTTTGATTAAATTATGTTTGACAGCTCTGGAAATATAACTTTACAAGTGACCTCATGCAGCGTGTAAAATGTTTATTTTTAATCTAGAATTATCTTGTATACAACAGATGCTCGTCAGATCTCTGTTTTTAAGGGCAAACCAAGGTCAATAGACCTATCTCACAATATTAATGAAAGAGAAAAAATATTCATGTAAGGAATAATCTTGTGCAGAGTAAAATCAAAGAAAACACAACACATTAAAACCAGGGAAAGACGTGGTTTTCTAACTTTCTTATCAGGTTTTTCCAACTTTTTTAAAACACATTTTTTACTCCAGTGACCCAACATCAAAGTGTCCACAGTGAATATTAAATATTATTTAGTCATTCTTAAAGTAAATGTTTAAGAATCTCAAGCTTGAATGTCAGCAGCAGTCATTTTGACATGAGATAGTGGAGTGAACAGGTGCTACCAGTGATACTAATCAAGGTTCCTTTCAGGTCAAACAGAATCATTGGGAAGACCTGTGTTTACCAACTATTTCATGGCTGCTAAAAGGTCTATTCTGTGAGACCAAGGCCAAATTCACATGGAAGGTCCGCCACATTAAATGCCATTCCAAACCAGTCAGTCTTGGATGGGACGGGGTTATAAAGTCCTTCCAACAGCAGGTCTGCATCGATGCAGGCTTACAAACCACTCTTTAGTGTGTCTGGGAGGAAGGAAACACCATGTTTCTAAAAAACATAATTCCATGTGGTTATTTCCAAAGAATAAATAATAAGTTGCCTCGCTTCAAACAGACATTTGATAGGTTGTTTTGGTGCACACATGACTGTATTTTTTGAGTGAACATGCTGTTGTAAAAACAGTATTTATTTATTGTTCTGAGGACATAAAACAGAGCAGATTTGATTTGACTGGATTGTCTGTGCTGTGACAAAGAAATGTGGGAGTGAGTTTTTAGTTAATTAATAATTTTCCTTTCACAGACTTATCATTATGCCATGCATGTAATGAGCGTGCCATGTCATTGCGTGTATAAGATTATCTTTTAGATAAATATTTATAATATTAATTTAATTACATTAGTCATTGTGATGAATGGTCTGGTTTCCATTGGCGTATTTATACCCTCCCTCTTATTTAAGAGACCCTCCACAGCTGTGAGTGTGACTCCACACAGTGGGCCCAGGAGTGGGTGGAGAGATTCACCTGTGCACAGGAGAGGGCTTTAGAAAGATAAACCTGATCCTGATAAAGATTTACATGAACCATAATGCAGCGTTTCCCAATCCTGGTCGTTATCAGGCTTCTGCAGAGGCTTGATGTCGAGCTGATCATTGGAATCAGGTGTGTTGGAGCAGGAAAAGGCCTAAAACATGCAGGGCAGTGGGCCCTGAGGACCAGTCATCCTGACTTAACATTTGGCTCGTTCGAGATGAACTGCACCTCACCTGGGAGGTAGACGAAATCAGGCGGCCGCAGCAGGAGGCGGAGATAAAAAGCTGCAGTCAAGTCGGACAGTGTCTAGCAGACTTCAGAGGACATACAAGAAATACCTGTGTTCTGCAGAGCACGTTCATAGCTGAAGAAATAAAGTGCGTTCTTGATGGAACAGAAGAGGAGATCTTACTGTCACATGATTCTGTTCTTTTGTCTGCCTTGTGAAGCACTTTGTATCTGTTCATTTGAGAAGTCATATATAACTTTTATCATTCATCAGCATTATGCTTAACAGATTAAAACTTCACTGTGCAACATCAGACTAATATATCAAGAATTAAATATTACAGCCTGCAATAAACAATCAAAAAGAGCCACATGAAACAACAGAAACATGAATCTAGGTCACATTAGATGCTCAGTGCAAAATAAGTATCTTATCAACAAGAAGAGTTCAACAGCAGGGAAGAGACGAGCATGTGAGGACATTATGTTACAGAAAAAACAGTCTATGTCAACAGTAACAAGTGGGCTGATATGTTTTAATATACAATAACCCATAAGTAGGCCACAACACAGACCTTTAAGGACACTGATCAGAGTCTAAAGTTAAATTCAGGATTAAGTTCAGGTGAGGAGGCAGCTGCAGATGCTTCAGTTGAGTAATTGCTGCACCAAGTTCCTGCAGGCCTCTGGGAATAGCATAGACGAGTGCGTTGTGCAGTGTCATGGAGGTGTGTCCAGGGTTACATTGGGTCAGTTTGCAACCCAGATTCTCTCTGCAGTCAACGGTCAACTGTATCTGAGGAGCCAAGTCGACATTTATAAAGCTCATGAAATATCAGGGATAATCGTTCCTGCAGGCTGCATGCTGGTTAATCAGTGCATATCAGCAGGTTTTCTGCAGACACACCCACACTTTTGTCTCCAGACAAACATTAAGACAATGAGAGGTGTTTCATCTGACTGCTAATATTTACCTGTGTGACCCCGTTCAGGCTGCAGTTTGTCGATAAGCAATACAAATTTGATAATGGGTGTAATGTCTGAAGGGCAAAAGATAAGAATTCTTACTCCTGCAAGACAACAAACTAAATTTAGTTTGCTCCATTTTTATACAAAATATTTGATCTATTTTCTTTTGTGCGTATCTTTCTCATTATTAGCATTAATGTTATTGATTATAAGGTGAGTCTTTATCAGGGGAAATTAATCCAAATTCCAAATTGTTTCCTACTTGAAGGTTTAGCTATTTCTTCCAGGACTAGAGACCATTTTATGATGGTTTTGTCACAGGAGTCGGGTGGCTTTGAAGAGAGAAAAGGGATAAAAAGTTTGATGTGAAGTACATTAACACCTGCCAGTTAAACATGAAATCCAGTGTCTTCTCCTTCTCAAAAGCCAGTTACTTTATACTTCCTCTAAGGCTGATAATAAACACCTCGTTTCATTTGCCAATCCGGTAATGTCAAACACGTTGCTGGCTGACCCGTTTGCCTGAGTAATCTCTGCGCTGAAATCTGTTTCTATTTCTGTGGTGGTAATATGTGATGTGCGGCCACACTGCTTTATTTAAAGTGCATCAATGCACCTCTGACCAACTGACCACACAGTGAGGAGAATAATTCTACATTGTTAGTGCATCTGTTTCCATATCTGATCTATTTTATTACAGTTTACATGCTCAATGTGTGTCAGCTGCATGGAAGTTTGTCTATGAACCAGTCAGTGCTGAAAAACTACACATTTGTACCTTTGCAGCTCCAAATGGCAGTTTTTTTTTTTTAGTTTAACCATCCAGCAGCCCAGAACATATGCCCAGTAGAAGTTTAACTCAGAAACAGTGGATAACTATAAGGATAACCGTGAAAAATCAGCCTCCTGTCAATAACCTAACAAATGTCTTGGAATGTCATATATTTAAATTATGCTATGCTATCTTAAATTGTGCTAATTATGCTAGTTTGAAAAGCAGCTGACAGGTTTGAAATCTAAACATTCACCCTGAAAAGTCAAAAATAACCCTGAAAATTAGAAAAAAAAGAAAACCCTGAAAAGTTGGGGAAAAAAAGTCTGGAAAAGTCAGCAACTAGGCAGAGATAAAGCTTAAAAAACAATCGACAATAATCTGAAAACTGAATAAGAATCATCAACAACACTGAACAACACTTTATGAAAAATCATAAATAATCATGAAAAGTGACAAAAGTCAATGCATCATGAGTCTATGACCACACTTAACCTCTTTTCGACTAACAAGAATTTAGTGCTAGCTCAGAGTTGTGGAGTTGAGTTAACAGCAGACTAACTGCACACGACTCTACGACAAGTCTGGACAACCTGTAAATTGTGTTCATTTCTCTGAGAAAATTCAAAATTGTGCAAAATTGGTGGATGCGACAAGTTCTCCTAAATCACTCGTACAACCAACTTAAAAACAAATCTGTTTGAGTGAGTGTTTCGTGCAATGATGCCTATTGATTGTTAATCAATTGTTGTACTTTTCTTTGCAGATGACATTATATTATACGCCAGTGAAGACACAATTGGATCTGCATGTAATACTCTGTAGCACAGTTCTGACTGCACACAAAGATCAAGAACTTTCATATTTTGAGTTTGGAGGCTGCTGTGGACAAAAGCAGCAGTGTTTCAGCTGCAATAACCACAAAATATGATGTCAAAATAAAACTATCAAAAGAAAAATCTAGTCCTGTTTCTTTTTAACTGGCTTCTTTTTAACTCGTTTCAACTTTCACAGAGAATCCGACCCGGTGGCAGCCATTAAGAATTACTATATAGAAATAGCCAGTCTTCTTGCTGATGGTCTTGTTTGCT
>JAJHUR010077127.1:0-10272 GCA_027495735.1 Lutjanus campechanus | reverse complement strand
AATAGACAGGTGTGTGTGTGTGTGTTTGTGTGTGTGTGTGCGCGTATGTGCGCTGTCAGTCAGCTGAATTGCCCCGATTAAGCAGCAGATTATCAGGATTTTCTAATTATTAGGGAGTAATTAAGACTGAGCCGAGGATTATCAGACTGAAACATGAAAATACTAAAACACTGAAGGAAGAAAACATTCAGATACAGACACATTAAGACGTTGAAACAGTGCAACAATGAAACACTGAGAGAGTGAAACAAAGAGTTTATCATCAAGTCTGTTTGGTAGATTTAGCAACACCTAGTGCAGGACTGAGGGACTCACAATCGCACAATGAGGGATTGAAAACGGAAAGATTGGGTGGGTTCAGCACAGATGGATGGATTCAAAAGGAGAAGATTCAGAGCAGCACAAAGAAGAATGGACAACGATTCAAAGGATTTAATTAAAAGAGATTGAAAATGTCCTAATGAAGAACTCCAAATGGATAGAAGGGATTCTGACTGTAAATAGAGGTGTTCAAAAGCTGTATGAAGGATGGAAGGATTCCAAATTAAAAGAGGGACTCAAAATGGAAAGAAGTGTAACTGAAAACAATGAATCACCAAAAACAGTGACACAAAGCGTTTATCAAGTGTATGTAGAGGATTTAACATTACCTGCGTTCTTCCAGTGCAAGACTGAGGGATACACAATGGCACAATGAAGGATTGAAAATAAAAAGACTGGGCGGGTTCAGCACTGATTTAAAATGGGAGGAAGGTGAGATTCAGAGCAGCACAAAAAGAATCATCAAACTGAGGGTCAAAGGATTTAATTAGACAGAAGGGACTCAAAATGGCCTGATGAAGTAGATGAAGAAATTCAGAAATTGATAGAGGGGATTCTAAGGAAGGAGTCCGAATAAATAGGGATTCAATATGGAAAGAAGTGCAACTCAAACACTAGCACAATCATAGACTGAAAATAGAAAAATTGGTTGGTTTCAGCACAGAGAAGCACAATGAATTGATGAGGATTCAAAATGGCTCAAAGGATTTGGAGTTAAACACGGAAGGACTCCAAAGTAAAAGAGGAATTCAAAAAGGAAAGTGGCGTAACTCAAAACAATTAAACAGTGAAACAAAGAGTTAAACATGATTGTCATAATTTTACATTCTCCTAGTACAAGACAAAGGGATTCACAATGGCACAGTGAGGGACTTAATGTTTGGGTGGGGTCCGCATAGACAGAGTGATTCAAAATGGGAAGAGGGCGGCATTCAAAGCAGCACAATAACAGATCATTAAAGTGGGATTCAAAGAATTTAATTTGAAAAAGGGGATTCAAAATGGCCCAAGGAAGGCGTCAGAACGGATTCTAGCTGTAAATAGAAGTGTTAAAATGGCACAGTGAAGGATTAAAAGTGACTTATAAAAGGTTTAAAAAATTTTTTAATTGCAAAAAAATTGAATGAAAAGAGATTAAAGTGGGCATAAGGAAGGATCAAAATGGCACAATGAAGGATTCAAACGGGGATAAGGGAGGGGGGATTCATTTAGGCACATTTGAGACTTGAAATTGAAAGAGGGATGAATTGAAATGAGACAGTAATGGGCTGAAATGGCCCGATTACTTATTCAAAATGGGAAGGACAGAGTATAAAGGGGATAAAAGAGGGATAAAAATGGCACAACAAAAATAGAAAGAGGTTCATAACATCTCAGTGGACTGCTGGAAAAGCAGCATTTCCCAGCAGTCTGGAGGATATCTGGCCTGTTTTTGTTTTTTTGTCTTCTCCTGACATTTTCACTATGGTAGCATTTGTTCTAAATACAGGAGTCAGAATGTTCTGTACAGCTGAGAGGAGGACGGGGAGGCGCAGCAGGAGGAGGAGAACATGCTAATGTTTGATATCACTCCTGCTCTCCCGCTGTGTGAACGCTTCACTCTGGTGTTTTATGTATAATTAAAATGTTTTCTGTGCAGGCGAAAGGCCTCCGCAGATGAGCATTCCTAATTGTAGCCACGCCCCCCTCGTTAATGCAGTAGGAGGGAGGAGGTGTCGAGGGGTTAATGGAGAAGCTAATGATTAGCATGGAGGCTTTCCATATTAATTGGGCTTTTTTTTGTCCAGAGGCTGATGTTTATTGTTCTGCAGGAGCTGGAAGAAGACAGTTTGTTTTGTGGAGTGTTTTATTATGTGAGTTTTATTGAGACAAGCTTAGTCAATTTGGGTTTAATAGAGGAAGGAGGAAGGGGTGGATTTTTGTTGAGAGGTTTCTGCAGGGAGCGTCGCTGTTATATTCACACTTTATCTGTTAATAGAAGACACCAGTGTAGGCCTGAGTGCTCATGAACACACACACTGGTTCTTCTACACCTGTGAGGACCCCCCCTTTTTTTCTGACATAATCCATTCCCTAGCCCTAACTTTACCCCTAACACAAATTTTAACCCTAAAAAATGCTCTCATTTTTCCAAAAATGTGGTCATGATCAATGTTGATCACCCTATGAATTGTAACATAAAAAGTTAAACTAAAACCAACCAAAAACCAAAACAGCAAACCTAAAAGTTATAAGCCCTCAGGGGAGAGAGACTGATTTACTGCCACCAGGTTGCACATAGACCAGGTGGGCTGAATTTTCCTGATGTCCTGATTCCACCCTGTAGACTCCTGCAGGTACAGACCAAGGGGTCCTAGTAAGACGAGTTGTCCTCGCTTCAAAAAAAACATCAAGATTTTCCAAAAATGTCACCACACTGAAAACATCGAGCCAAGGCAGTCTTATGATGTAGCACCAAATCTGTGGATGTAATTGTCTTGTTGTTCACCCTATTATTTGGTGGTGGTGGTGGTGGTGTCATGGTTTGGTTTTTTCATTGTCACTTCCTATTTTATTTTGGTGCATTTTCCCTTGTGTGTCTTTGTTGTTTTTACTTCCTGTCTTTGCCCTCACCTGTCTTGTTATCCTCCCTCTCCCTAGTGTATTTTCCTCCTTAGTTGCTGGTTCGTCCTCGTCTGTTGGTCAGTGCCTCTTGTTGCATCTTGTTGCTTTTGGTTTTTCTCCTGTACGGATTTGTTGTGTTTTCTCTTCCTTGGGCTTTTATTTTTTTGGATCTCCTCTGTTGGATTTGGTTGCCTTTTTTTTTTCTTCCATTAAGTTTTTTGTGTTTGGTTTTTCTCTGCCTCATTCAAGATTCTCAGTGCCTTAGTTGATGTAAGCCTTTTGTATGTTTTTTCATTTTGTTAAATATCACCGAACAGCTCCACTCTATCTTTGTTCGTCTGCATTTGGGTCCAAACCTGAAAACCCCTTAAATTGTAACAGACGGTGGTGGTGGTGTCAATTTCACACTCATTCTTGTGTTTCATCCCTCTGCAGTTTGTCCTTTCTCCAGTTTATGTCCACATGCATGGGTCAAAGTTAATGTGGAGCGCTGCACATTTTCACGCCACGCTTGTTTGTCTTTTTTTTTAGAAATCCCAACTTTCTTTGCCTAGAAATTGGTGTATGCCTTCTTTTGTGCATAAGCCACAGTTATAAATGATGCCCTAGGAGCTTTTGTCACATGTGCATCTCAGTTCCCTGGCTCTCCCAGTACTTTTTCCCAGCACTCTCCCCACCTCTGCTAACTCCACCTGTCAGCCACTCCCACCTCATCAGCCCACTCCACTCACCTGTTCACACAGCTGCAGCTCATCAGCAATCGAGCCAGCATATAAGCCTCGACTGCTGACGCACTCTGCCAGATTGTTCTTTGCCACTCATGCAAGCACTCCTTTCCGGATTGATTTCCTGTTGCCAACCCTGCCTGCCTCTAACCTCTAACCTGCCTGTCTCATCTGGTAAACGCACCAGCCTTCCATCCCCGATCACGAGATCTGCTTCGGTGTCCTTGGTTTCTGTTAGTCTGTGGCTGCCCGGTGTTTCCAACCGATGACAGCAATGCTACAGTGTCAATGTTCCCATCTGCTTATCTGTGGCTGCCTGTGGTTCTGTGTCACCTCACATGCCTTTGTGTGAGTATTTACCTGCTGGCTTCTTGACCCTCCGCCTGACTTCGATCAACCCTCCACCTGTCCCCTGTTGGTTTGTTCGCCTGAACTGTTCGCTTACCTCGGCCCCCTGGACGAACGGGATTATCAGAGACTCTGAGCAGGTTCATTGTTTGAGTAACAAACTCTGTGTGCTGCTTTACCTGCCCAGCCATGTACTTATTGAGTCTGACATTAAAAGTCATTACCAACTGTTTCTTGTCTTCTGTGTGCTGCAATTGGGTCTTACCACCACCTGTTACACCTTTCAGCTACATCACATGGTCTTTTATGTTTACTTTTTTTTTTTTTACCAATGCAGATGAGAAGTTCTAAAAGTGTTTAGGATGAAATCATAGTTACTGAGCTTGCAATATAAACAAAACCATCTCAATGACAGTGAAGCACGCTCCATGTGATATGACTGAAAGAACAACCTTTATTAACAGTAGAACAGCAGAGGTGGTCATTTCAACAGTTTTCAAATTTATATGTGTAATAACTTTGAATTTAAAAAATACAATCCTGCTGGTACCTGGTGTTTCCTAAACATGCCTGTATTTTCATTTCTAATGTTCTTTATATAAATCACACAAAAAGCAAAGAAAATGTGATCATTTTTTACCTGTTTTGGTCATATTGACCACATGGAATTGTTATTACTTTTTGCACAGTTGGAGATACATCTTGGTTGCTTAGCAACTATCATTGTCGGTGTTAATCAAACTTAACGAGTGGTGTCAATTTTCAATTTCTCAACATTAAAATACAGAAAAATACTGCTGTGAATACATGCAATCATTGTGGTTTACCTTGTCCGATGCCATGCATACTGAAAAATATCTGAATAACTTTTACAAAATTTACATTTCAACAGAATAAATGCATTAATCTCTTATTCTGGTATTTATCATGAGGGATAATAGAGTTTGGATGTCAAAGATCAAAATGACCACATGGCCATTTTAGTAATTCTGACACTTCTAGTGTTCAGCCACAACAAAAACCAGTTCAGAAGGTCAGCTGAGTGTTATAGGGCTTCACCCTCCACTTAGCCCAGGGGCTAAAAGCTTTCTTAGCCCCAGGCTAAGGCACATTCCAAAGTGGGCTAACCCCCACTTCAGCCTTGGACTCGCTGGCCCAGCGCCAGAGCAGGGTTAGCCCTGAGTCTGCGAGGTTATTGACTGAAAATTGATTAAACTCGGGGCTAAACAGTGCCAGAGTGAAACAGGACTCAAGGCTGTAAAGAGCAGTCACCTATCATTCTAGAATGTAAACATTAGTGGCTGTAAAATCATCTCCTGTGTTCACTTCTAAATCTGTGAACTACACTGTCCTCAGTGACAATAATCTCTCTCTGTCCCTCTCTCTGCAGAGTCCCTCTGTTCACCAGCCTCAGGTTTATCATCATCTTCATCTTAATCCAGACAACAAACCAAAAATCAGACCACCCAGAGACTGACGACTCAGCAGGCGACTGCTTCAGCCTTCCTGTGAAGGAAAACATTTCAGGATCTCTCAGCATCTGGAAGCTAAAGTGATTTTCCAGATGAACTGCAGCAACAACGGGAGCAGCGACCGCAGCAATAATGACAAAAAACAAAACAAAACACCAGCAACAACTACAATATGGCAACAGAAACTGCAACACACTGTAAGAACATGGGGAGCAATAGCAGCAATAAGTTGAGTATCTACCAGCTCAAAGCAACGACCGAAGCCTTTAATCCTCTCAGCGATTTATCATCTGTGCAAACGTTACAACAAGCGCTTATCTTGTCTCGCTCTTCTGTTTTTTTAATATAAAGGTGATGAAAATAATAATAAAAATATATATAGTGAAGAGCAACGCCCTCATCGAACCCAAAGTCAGGTTGCAAACTGCTGGACGGCTTTTGCTAACTCTACTAACTCTTCTTGAGCTCGTTGATGAGTTTGGTTGTTTGTGGTGTCAGACTGTCGTCGGTTGTAAAGAAGTCTTCTTCAGGGGTTTTAATGAAATAATGAGAATTTACATGAATATGAAATAGAACAATTGCTTATTTAAGACAAATTTTATACCTTGAGAGAGCATACGTGTACATTTCTTGGACTGGAGTAAATAAATGATTATATTCACAATGGTTTGTTGGTGCTTTTTAAAAAAAAAGAAAATTGCTGATGTTTCTGATGATGCTGACAATCAATATTCAGTCCCTCCAGGAAGTTGTGATGATACAATCACAAAAATTCACACAAATTCAACCAATTCCCATGAATCCTGCAAGACCCTGCAATTTTGTCTAAACTCCACAACTTTTCCGCAAATTGGACCAATCATCCTCACTCTCCACAAGTTTTACCAATAATAGCAGTCCCCCATGTAAACATCATACATCATCATACATATGTCTTAATGAGCCAACTCAATGTTTTGTTTTATTATTCACTATTTTGTGCATTTATGTTGTTTCATTTTTTCACAGGGACTGAAACGTTTGTCGTTTGTCATTGTTATTGTCCACTTTTATTTTGCAATTTTGTGCTTGTTTTAACTGAGTTTGAGCTCCAAAAAGATTTTGCCTTTTTGTGGAATACGTCCCAGCTGCACTTCTTCATCTGCAAAGAAAGCAGATTTTTGTAATCATGAGCCTTCTTGGTAAGGTTACTTAAAACCTGAATCATACAAACAATCGCAACTTTCTTTTGCAACTTTCACTTACTCCTGCAGTTTAATTGCAAAAAAAAACATTGTAACATGCATCACCATATTTTAGAAAAGTGGTCGCGAAATCAGACATTTTAGGCCACAACAATCCCAAAGACAGCCCGCAAAATCCTGGAGGGACTGAATATTCTACACACAGCTGTCAGCTCAACCTTTAAAGGAACAGTATCACACTTGGGGAAATCTGGGAAACTAATTTGCTCTCTTTCTGAGAATGAGATGAGAAGATTGCTGTCAGTCTAAGTATGGAGCTGGATTTCAGACCTGGCCAGCCTAGCTTAGCATAAAGACTAAAAGCTGACATAAGACATACAGCGCCCCAATTTAGATGCTCAATGGCACATGGTCCAGAGTGTATGGTGCACAGGCATTTAGGGCACGCCCAATTACACTTTGCTATTTAAGTGGCAAATAATCTGGGTGCAAAGAGGTTGTATTTAGTGTCTTTATTAATCACAGGTGTGTTTTGGATGTAACATGAATGAAACCATTCAATGTCGTCATCTCCTGTTCCCTTTAAGAGTCCGGTACACCTGCCTCTGGCACTTTACTATTTAAAGACATTGTGGTTTACCGGCGGGTTGGGCAAGCCAGGTCATAAAAATTAGTACATTTGCTACCTACACAGTGTTGTGGCCTGCTGAGAAAATGACCACTGTGTCGGTCAGAAAGTGGCACAGCTGCACTGTGCTGAGCTACACACTGTGTGCCGCGTGCCACTCCACTTTGCACCAGGTGGAAGATGAAGCCTGAAGACTGAAACGATAGAGCTAGCCTGGCTCTGTCCAAAATTCAAAAATATATCTATCCACACCTCTGAAGTTATTTAACATATGTTCTATCACATTTATTTGATGTGTGCACTGACAGAAATGTGAGAACAACAGTGACAGTTTCTGGTTTTATAGAGATGTACTTGCTGGAACTATTTTGTCAGCAAAAACATAACAGCCAGGTGCAGCATGTGATTGGAGCTATACCTGAAGTCTTGTTGGCAGTGATGTTACCAGGTTTGGTACCATCGACATGTCACAAATATTAGACAGAGCAATAAAAAGTACATAAAACATAACAAGTGACTTGTAGGCATATAGACTAGCAAACATCTTATAACTGAGATGGTTTGTCAACATACAGTCATGAATGTGCACAAAAAAATGAGTCTGATCGGTCCTGTAGTACTTGAGATGAGCTCTGGACCAGCTGTAGGTCCAGTGATCCCACACACACACACACACACACACACACAAAAGTAATTACATGAAAACACAGATGACTTTTAAAAAATCTTTCTGCTGAGGTAAAGGTCTGATATTTGGAAAAAGCAAGAAATGACACACTGATTTCACACTGAGCTCAACATTTTGGTTGTAATGTTTTACACTGGGGTTATTTTTTATTTTTTAGAAAAATATGCTTAACAGTATTTGGACCAATTAAAAAAACTTTCTGCTTTAAGAATTTTCACAATCACGTTGCAGCAGAATTTGAGACACATTCCTTTATTTCACCGAGGTTGTTTTATGAGTCTTTAGGGTAAAAGTTGGCAATCCCAGAATCACCACACCCTCCACCCTCCACACAGGAGGATGTGTGGTGACAGCTGAGCTGCTGCAAGCCCGGCAAGGCCGCAGGACCTGGCGCCGGTGCTGAGGTCATGTGCAGTGGAGCACTCTCCTGCTCTCCACTCACTCTTCTGCAAATCCTGCAGGATCTCAACTGTTCCAACCTCTGGACACACACTGGAAAAAAATCCACTCAGTCACTACTGGCCAGTTGCATTACCTCAATGATCCTGAAGTGCCTCAACACCATCATGCCAGCAGTCAGTCTACAGCTGGACCACAACCAGTTCACAAAGAGGGGAACTGAGGATGTTGTGGTATGTCTCCTCCATCCAACCACTACAGGAAAGGAATAGGGACTACAAATGTATTACACATGTATTTTTTATTATACAGTGTGACAACTTGTGTTGTTGAATGATCATTAAAGGTGGGGTAGGCACTTTATTTTTGGTTTCATTGGCCTAAAGTTCTATAATAACCTTTCAGCATGATGTAATCCAAGTGGTCTGAGAGAAAACTAAAATAAAATAGCTGAGACGATTCTCAATTTCAAGGCAACGCACTGCAACAGTTTGAGCCCAACTCAAACTCTAAAGTTTTGAAATAAACTTTAAAAAGTTTTGCTGAATTACAATCTTTAGTTGAGATAATTTATTTTTCTTCTTTAGATAAACTTGAATCTTTGAATTTTAGGAAGAAAAAAATTGGTCAGTGAACTGTGAACCTGATTTGTCTTTTATTTAGTGCCTCCAAAATTAAATACTTTTATTTCAAAGTATTAAAATAAAAAAGATTACTTGCATTTAAATGAATTTCCAAGCTTTAAGCTTATCTAAAGAAGAAAAGTAAATCACCTCAACAAAGGATCAGTTGTTTGAGTTGGTTCTCAAAACTCAAAAATCTATTACAAATCGTTGCCTTGAAATTTTGAGTTTTCTCAGCTTTTTCCTTTAGAAAAATGGCTTTAGAAAATCAAGCCGGTGATGAGAGAGACTTTGGCCAATCACAGTTTGGACAGATAGTTTGTAGTCTTCTTGCCTAAATGTCAGTAATTTGGTGACCTGGGATTGAGACTCATCAAATACAGTCTTAGAATTAAGGGTTCCAAAAGAGTTCTTCCTGAGGGCCTAAGGTTTGACACAGAATCATTTGCTTCTGAAGAACCCTTTTTCAAAGAAAGGGTTTGTCAAGGGTTCTTTGTAAGACCAAGAAATCCATTAAGAACCCATTTCACCCAAAGAACCCTTTTGTTGAAAGCCCTCAAGAACTCCTTTCATCAAGCATTAGATTACAAGAAAAATAATTTGACCACAACAGAAATGCTTGGTTCCACTTGCAGAAGAATTCTTGAAATAATAATTTAAACAACACTTAGAAGTGCAAAACAATGTGAGTGTCTCTGCCACTGAGGGGCAAAGGTAGATTTCACCATTGTACATTGTTTGGATGTTGAAACTCTGCATTTAAGATCGTCAAAAAGCAACAACAAATGTGTGTTCTGAGGTTGTCATGCCACCGAAACGTGTTATTAATCACCAAGCCAAATTTAAATTGTGTTTGAGCCACCAGAGCCAGAGGACGGTGAGAGGATGGTATTTTTTTTAATCTTCTGTGTCGGGTTGTTGGAACTGAAGTGAGCTGAAGTGAACTGCTGGGCTGATTTGGACTGAGAGAGTCACTGAAGGTACGTTGGTTTGTTTGAGGAGAGGGGGAGGCAGTGTTGTTTGTGTGCCAGTTTGTGGGGCTTATACTGTATAGTGTTGGGAGATCATGGCTCTGGCACGTCACTGACTCATGTTTCAGGTCCACCCAAAAAATCCTGAACACAGAAGTCACGAACAACAGTTTACATGTTTTCAGCAACTGTTTTCTAATGTATGAAGTGTTCAGAAGAAAAACTCCCTTTTTCCTTTACACAGACTTTAAACACACAGTGAAAATATTCTGCTTCTTTGTATTATATTATATTATTAGTTATTATAGA
>JAJHUR010077126.1:0-11096 GCA_027495735.1 Lutjanus campechanus | reverse complement strand
CAGGTTTCATTATTGAAGCATTTTAACGTGTTATTTTGTCTATATGTTCCCACATAACTCCACTATTACATGCATCATTCGAGAATATCAAACATTTCCCTCAGGGTCTCGGATCAGCAAGAGATGTTCGTGTTTGCAGTCCTTGAGTTGGGAGGTATAGAGAGTGCTTCAGGTTCTAAGAATTTCAGCTATGAACATCTCAACTTTGAATGCAGCCCCCGAAAAACACTCACAAGAACCATCAAGGCGCCTCATGCAGTCTCCACATTTGATTTGGACCTTGAACGACTTTGAGAAGGGGAATAAGTGCTTTTTGATAAAAAAAAAAAAAAACTTGTCTCAAACTTCGAAAGTAATTAAAAAAAGTCTCTTTCTGTAGACCAATACCTGACTGAGCGTGTGGATACAGGGTGCAAAAATGATCTGTTTCTGCATTTGTACTGTAGGTAACACTTTGTTTGAATTGGTGTGCATAAGGTTGTCATGACATTGTAATAACTATGTCATAACACCTGTCACGAACATGACAGATTCTTTATGAATGTTTATGACTAAGTGTCATTCAGGCAATTATGTAATTTTTAATGCAAAACTGACATTGTTTGAGATGTCTTTGTTATGACAACTTGATTTTAGTCGAGCAATAATGTCTTTCTTATGACAACTTGACATTCATTAAGGTGACATAACCTGTCAGTGGCTTTGTCATAACATTATGAAAGCACTACAAGTGTGCCATGAATATCTTTGATATCAACTACAATGATAGATTTTTGGATTTTTCATAAAGCTATCATTAAGTATTATTACACTGTCAAATGCCTTTATAACGGTCTTGTGATCACTCCCTTTCCTCAGCTCAAGTAGTTCATTTTGGACGTCAAAGATGTTAATGTCAAGTTGTCGTCACAAAGACATCTCAAACAATGTCAACTTTGCATTAAAATTTACATAATGACCCTTAATGAGTTATAAACTTTAATAAAGACTCCTTTATGTTCATGATAGGTGTCATGACATGGTTATGAAGTCTTGTCTTGTTACCCATTAGTAATACTAAAGGTTTTGGTCATAATGTAAATTGATGCGATGAGTTTAATTGTATTGAATCACATGTAATACTTTTATACTTTTGTAATATGTGTTTTATAATGTAGAGGGCAGGATTTAAAGAGGGTTTAAAGATTAAAATGTGTCATAAATAGAAATTTTAAAAACTGGATTGAGAGGAAAAAATGAGAAGGAAATATGAAAGAAAAAATGTTTTAGAAGGTGTGAAGCTTAGGCTGCCTTTGCATGCTTGGGAGTCACAATTTTACAGTCTTATTAATTCGGTCACCCTTAGTAACCACAGATGTTCTTCAAAAAAGAGCCACACTTGATCATCCGAGCTGTACTCACAACTTTATAGGGGGCCGACATGTCTGAGATATAACTGGGGGCATTTAAGGCTGTGAAAGTTGTCGGTAAAAATCTATCATAAACCTGTTGTTATTGAAGAGAGGCGGGGATCTTCTGTAATATTTATTCTGTTATTTTTATTGCTCAAACACATATATCACAAATACAGTCTTAAGCGCCGGGAAAAGGGAAGGATTGGGTTTGGATTAAAGGGAAGCGGACGTGAGACGATCGACAATGCGGCGCTGCATCTTTCAGTTTGGTCAGCTGGGGCACACAACCCGTGGAGCACCCCAGAAGGAGTGAAGGACAGCAGGGATAAGAGCCGTGCTAACCCAGCCTGGGCTTAAGGCTGCTCCTGGCTAATGTCTGCTCAGGAAAATGAAACTGACAAAATGGGACCAGCCAAGCAAAGAGAAATCAAAGACTGTGTGCCGACATCTTATAGAGGCTTGTTGCACTTGACGGGCAGGCCAGTTCTGAGCTGACAGGGCGCAGTGTGCAAGACTCTGGCAGGATGTGGGGAGGTGGACTCTTTGGTTTACACCGACAACACTCTGTGCTCAAACACAGTCAAACTTGATGGACAGTGTTTCCCAAATGTCGAACTTTCAATGTAAAGATCTTGATGACTATCTTGTTGCTCAAAAAGGGCACTACAGAGTGATTGCGTGGGTGTTTACATGTATAAAAATGTACAAATTGTCTAATTTCATTTTGTTTTATATATTTATCCTATTCTACTGTGAATCTAACTCTGTATTGTGTAGTCTTTCTGCAACCCTGCATTGTGTAATGATAATAAGTGACCTTGATACCTTGATAATATCATTCCCATAATCTAGCTGTGAGGAAATAAAAGTGTGGACTGCATTTTCAGTTTGGCAAACAACACAAATGACTTATCTTTGGCTACGTTCCTCAACCTTAACCCTAAAAAGGCCCTTGATGAAACGAGCACCGGCCAAAATGTCCTTGCTTTGCAAAAACACCCTCTCCTCTGAAGGTCTTCGGCACAAAGGAGTTGCCACAAAAATAGAAGTACTCCAGTGCAATATACACACTGATACATGCAGGTCATGTACCATTTACGCCCTCGACCAGATTTGCACACATGAAAGCACAGCACAAATTAGCCTTCCATTAAATTTGCTCTTGCAACCTGCGTAAGATTAGCATCTGATTTAGTAAGTCATGAGCTAATTACACAATCACAGGTTCGGACTGCCTTCTAGCTCCTCTCTCGGAGTGATCATATTTTAGCGATGCTGAGACAGGATTACTCATTAATCAAGAAAGACATTTGAAAACATTTACCAGGGCTGCATTATCAAAGCAACAAAAATAATCTTAATCTGTAAACTGTTTGTGAAATATGTGCGGTTGGAATAAATACATGAACTTCATGAAAAAAGAGATGGAATGGCAGCAAAAAAAAAGATGTCCACCAAAATGTGAATGAATTATCAAAAGGGAGCGATTGCCACGCTGCATTAGCAGCTCAGTGAACATCAGAATCAATTTGAAGTTTAATGACTACACAGTCACAACTCCCTGCACTGTCTTTGCGAGCACTTGTGTCGGCGCAGCTGCTTTTTGCAGGTTTTTTTGTGATGTGTTCACCTTTTGTCTGTTGTCATTGAGTTTTGAACAGAAAACTGGCAAGTACCATTTTTTTTTATCCCATTAAGACTTTCATTTAACAGGCCTTTGCAAATATGCACTTTTTCATTAGTTGCACAGATACCTAGAAATTGTATAAAGCTTCATAAATCCAGAAGAACATCCAGTCAACAACACTTACACAGAACACATCTGTCATTTGCATGATCCTCTCTCACATACATATGCATAAAGCATAGAGTAACATTTCCCAGATCACACAAAAGGTGTGTTGACAGACACTGTGCGTGCGTGTGATCTAGACGACAGGTGAATTGTGCTCCCAGGCAAGGGCACAGGTTTGATAAATAATACACACAAGAATACGTCTGAAACAAGGTGCAAAAGTCTTTGGAAATCTGGCCCTGGGTCTTTTCTATTTCACTGCCTTTTCACCATGTTTCTTCCTCTTTCAGTCCATTTTCTTTTGTCTCGATCGTGCCTTTTTCTCCCTCGGCTCTAATACCTTCAAAACGGAGCTCCATAAAAACATCAACTCCCAGAACACTCAGGCTAAACCGCAGCATGTCTGTACTACAAATTTCAATTACTGGGGCATACCCATCTCACTTTCACAGTCCCTTTCACAGTCCTGGAGTCCATTAGATAATTTCGGCGTCCTCTAGGCATTTTTCACATTCTCATCCGTCAATCTGCTTTCCCTCCATCTGTTTCGTTACAGAATTTTCACTCCCAAAAAGAAATCAAAATGTAAATATAAAACATCACGAGTGTTGTAATTACGCCGCAATTACTTTCAAACAACACTTTGAAATGGTGCAATACTTTCCGTAAATGACAGATTATTCATACAGTCTCCTCCCAGTCACCTGTATTGACGTCTTCATTTTGATAACGCAAAGGCACCTGCTGTCATCGTTAACACTTTTTCTAAAACAGAGCTTTTCTGTGCAAAAATGCATATGCTCTTAGCCTTAAGAAAAATCACACCTCACCTCGTAGTGTTGCACAGGATACAAATTACAAATGCAGACAAAAGGGAAGGCATATCAGTTAGTCACAGAAAGGATTGGAGCCAGTTGTTATTGTGCCATAATGTGGAAAAAAAAAAGAAGCATTTGACATTTTAAGCCAAATGCAAAAATGGAGAAATACAAAATGATTGCAGAGCAAAATGTTTCACTGTTTGATTTATGTTTTGCCAGTGTTATTTTAGCAGACAAACCTTAAGCGCAGATCCCAGAGGGGTTGGAAGGGATAAATCCTGATTTCCAAAACACATGGAGTTGTCCCCCCCAATAACTTTTTCTAAATATATTATGTAACTGAAAATATATAATTCATAGACTCGCAGATAAACACAACACTTTTTGGTTTTGTCTATGCCCCCCTTATGTATCCTGCTCAGGGGTCTGAACCATTGCATGTGTTAGTGCCCCACACCACGATGTGTGGTCCAAAGTAATTAAAACGATTTAATTATTTAATTAACGGTTTACTGATACCTTTGAGGATGATTCTACTATTTTTAAACCTCGGCCCTGTTGTCACTGTTCTGTTTCTGTTTTGTGTTGAAATGACTACAAGGCACAAAAAGTTTGTGAATTAATTCAATAGATTGCCTCAGCCAGCATCCATGAAATGAACTGCAATGGTTGCAATGTATTTGAGAGCTACTGCGCCCACCAAAGTACATCAAAGTGCAGGCTCAGATTGTTATTCTGAGGATGGGTTGCACGAACAAGGATTCTTTTTTAAATAAGATTAAATTATGGTGTAACTTGCAGCAAACTTTAAAACTAGCTTAAAATCAAGAAGAACGTTTTGATAACTTTTTAACTAGCTCGCAAACAACGTAGCCAAATGTTGTGCTAATTTTTTAGCTAGCTACCAAACAATGCAACATTTTCATAACTTTTTAGCTAGCTATCAAAAATATTTAACATATTATTGTCTTTTAGCTAGCTACCAAAAAAAATATAACAAGCTTGTGTACCATTTTGTTAAGAGCTACAGAGCAGCTGAAAGTTTACCCTCTTCTAGGTTCCAACAGCACTTGAATTTATTTATTTTATTATAATTTGGGCAAGGAAGCATCTCCATACTGATTTAACTCTCTTTAATTTCAGTTTACAATAATAAACTTGGATTTACTCAACTGAAATAAGTTTTTAATTGTGCAACAGGGCTCTGCTTAATTTTAAATAGGGACTTAACTCATTTTAAACCTAGTTTTGCTAAACTCTGATTATCTCTTTACTGAGATTAATTTAATCTTTGTTGGTACAGCCCAGTCTAAGTGCCTGACAACATCATGTAAAGGATCCCTGTAATAGATCTACTTTTTGTTTAACTAGAAACAGACATTATAGGTTAACTCTCTTCAAAGTAAACATTAAGGGGCCAGTCCAGTACACCAGTCCAGTCCAAATTCTCTACCAGTACACCCCTGTCCCCCCCAAAGTTGTAATGGGATCTGTGCCCTGGAGACAATCAATGAATAAGCAAATCAGGAATTTGATAATGTATGTTTTCTTAATTAATAAGTAATAAGTCGACCAAAGAAAGCTTCTTAAGTGTCTGGCAAATGATTAAGTGTGAGAGAGTTTTAATTAGTGATTACTTGACATTATTTCTAAAATCCATTTATCTTTTAGTAGGCTCATATTTTCACTCGCTGACCCCCCAAAGGATAAGTGGTTATAGCTAATGGATGGATGATTATTAATATGTTAATGTATAAGTTGATTAAAAAATGCATCCGCAGAGGAAGTAGCTAGCAAATGTGAGAGGGAGCACATGAATAAATATAAGACAAAGAACAGGGAAAAGGGAAAGGAAGAAAACAGCTATTAGCAAAAGCTTTGGAGGCAAAAGGAGAATATGTCACAATTATATACTGAAGCAAGAAGGATGTGATGTGGTGTTAAAAGGGTTTAAGGGAGAAAGTAAGACAGAGAATGTGGCAAGTGGCTGTTGACTGTCTTACAGGGAAAGAACACACTCGTACAGCAGAGAGACAGAGAGAAGAAGACCTCTTTTCCAATCCTCCCTGTAATGAGAATGATTAATGGTTATGGGGAAGCTGGGAGGTGAGGTGATGAGTTCAATCTGAATAGTAAAAGCTAATCATCTTCTGCATAGGAGGAGGGCACATCACACTCTGGTAGTACTGTGATATACTGTACTTTAAACCAGCACAAAAAAACAGCTCACACCAGCAAACCTAATGGACCCTATCTATTCCGACAAATTATGGAGTAAGATCGGGAGAAGCTCCATGAATTTTGTGCTACTTTGAGAGTATAAATGCTTGTTTCTCAATGTAGTCTCCTCAAATTTGAAGACAGTACCCCAATTTCTAGAGGGCCTATTAGCCTGTCAAAAAGTGGCTTCCTAGATGGACAGGACAATAATCCTCGCATTTGGTGAAACTCTGCCACAACAACTATCTCAAGTAATGGTGAGTGGAGGTAATGGACCTATCATCAGGGCAATCAACTGCCCAAAGTTTTTTTTTTTTTTTTTTTTTGTAGGGGCTGTACATCAGGGACTGCCCACACAGTGCAGATGGCACTGAGAGAGCATCTAGCTTCTGTATTAGATTTCCGAGTGAAACAAGATAGGCAGGCGGGACATAGGGTTGGGAGGGATTTGATTTGAGGGTTTAAGAGTTGGTGTGCTGTTGCTAGCTAGCTAACTTTGTGCAGCTAAAGGTTGAAGATCGATTGATGGGTGGATGCCATAATATTACTGGTTGAATGCGGTCACCTCAAGCCTGCTAAGCACAGGTCATATTTTGTTTTACAGGAAGAAAACATAATTCGATTTATGTTACAAGAACACAAAGGAACTGATGTTTTGACATATATTGTTAAATGGGTGCATCATAAGACTGGAGATGTGCTCTAAAAAGGTTGAAAAGGGCATTTTCATTTCTCAATGAAAGTAAAGAGTTTATTCTACGCAGATGACGTCACGCTCTCACAGTCAGTTGTGCAGACGTACAGTATGTGGCCCCAGGTTGTGAATTCAAAAAGACATGGATCATGACCTTCCACTGAAAAAAGTAGTACCTTTACTACCACATCACCTTTAGGCTGAACTGTATTTGCTCATATTTTGTTACATTATGGCGTTAGATAATTTCACTTTCATAGTAGAACTGAAACGATAAGTTAATAAATTGATTACAGAGAAAAGTTTTCAGCAACATGATAATAGATTTATCATTTAAATCATGGCAAAACTGTAAAGATTACACTGGTTCCAGGTGTGCAAATGTAAATATTTTCAGGTTGTTTGGACTAAAGAGCAAATCTCTTTGGGATATATATTTTACATTAGAGAGTAGACAATCAAACTGCAAGTCTATACTGTAGTGAATTTATTAAAATACAGAGCTTAGAAGACATTCAGTGCAATATTATATAGACGTCAAATATTTTGCTTCTCAGACATAATTACAGCCGGCTGCACAGAACAATATAACGCGTTTGGTTTTGTTGTTCATTATGGCTCAGCTAAATTGGACAAGGCCAGATGCCTTGTCTCAAATTTAGAATCATGCCCAAGTATTTTATACAGACAAGGACTATGGATGGTTTTCACTGACAGCTAAATTTAAAATATCTCATTATAGAATATCACCATCATCTCATCTAGTGGCATATGAGTGAACTAAATCAGTTACATCTGTTTTTTCTTTTTTTTCTTTTTTTGTGAAGAGTCCTGCTTAATTTGCTCTGGCCACAACTGAATAGCTAAAGTAGAGATTTTCAGTTGATCAAGAGTGGTTGCTTTCAGTCTCTTGACTGGCTGAATACATCTGATCCAGCTAATCGTGTGGGTAGAGCAGGGAAAGGTGGAAAACAAACATGGGTGGATCAGAGCCTTGAACCAGTATTAAAAGAAATACAGTCAGAAAAAACAGCAGTGCCAACCAGGGTTAATTAATATACAAACCAACATAGAGTACATACAGTAGGTGAATTATGCACTGAGTGCCTGTCTAGTTGGTAACTCTACAGGAGTGCCAGAGTGTATGACAGTACAAAGAGGGCTGAAATTAATAGTGTATGGATTGTACAATAAATTATATATAAAGGTTATCTACAGAACAGAACCCATTGAGTTTAGCAACCAGAACACACCGCCCTCCTCAAAAACACTTCAGCTGGGCAGATGTTTGCCGACACAGATGCCTGAACCTGCATTACCCATTTGAAGTGCAGCCTTATGAGTCATTATGTATAATGCATATACAGTACATCATGTGTATGCATTGCATTTTATACCGGCTTCATGAATTCAGCTCAGTGGACAGACCTCATTTCAACCGTGCGAAGCCTACCTGCCAAACAGTATTTCAAAACTTTTAGAAATCAAAAGGTTAATGGGATAGTTTGGATTATTTGAAGTGAGGTTGTATGAAGTACTTAATGTTAGTTGGAGTATTACCGACAGTAGATGCCGGTCATCACTCTCCCAGTTTGGCGAAGCAGAGAGGGGCACCAACACAGAAGCTAAGGAATGAACTGCTGTGGACAGGGTCAGCAACAAAAGGGATTTTAGCCACTAAAAAAAAATCTTTATCTGTTTAAGTGTACAGTACACTTTTTCACTGCTTTACTTTGCTGTCAGACAGCTTTTTCTGCTGGGAAATATCACTCTTTCTATAAGCCAACCAGAACCTTGCAAAAAACAGGAGTTACTTGCCTTGAGTGGTGAGTTTATTTGTGTGATTGTGTGTTTTAAAAGGTTAGTTTGGATTCACCAAAGTCACACGCAAACAAACTAACAGATTGAAACAGCAGTAGACCAGCAGCTTCTGTGTCCTGTCAGGTAAAATTACTGATCACACCTATCACTCAAAAAATATATATTCTTGGCTCTAATAAACATTAAACAATATTTTTAAGCAAAATGTAACTGAAATACATAAAATCAAAAGTTTATTTATCCAAAATAAATAAACATAATGTAAATATGCTTAGAGTAAACTAAACTTTATAAACTAGATTACATAAGGAGGCTATGTGCATCAGACTCCAGCACAGTTTATGTATAAGTTTGTATTAATTTAATCAAATCTGACTTAAGGTATTTAATTTCTATGCACTGACTCAACATGACAGAAAGACAGTGTATTAAATGCAACTCTTTACATTAAACTTATGTAATTAAATTACATGGAAAATTTACATGTATTTAAAATATATAAAGTCAGAGGTTTTTGGGTTAATTTTTTTTGGGTGTATGGAGTTTGGTTGTAGAGGGGAATATTTGGCTTGTATATCACTAGAAAAGACTAACCCTAACCCAACATCAGTATAATTATACCGACACAAGAATCAGTAAGAGTGTATGAGGGTGTAACACTTAGGGTGCATATGCCTGTGTTTGCGTGATTAAAATACAATATAAGAGAGTCTGAGTGTCTGAGTTTGAATCCTCCGGTGTGAATGTTGCCAAGTGGCTTGTGCATTAGGATGCTCGTGCTTATAAATGATGTAAGTGCATGACTTTGTACTCTCATTTGCTGTATGCATATGCAACTCAGACAGCTGTCACGACTTCAGTGTGACCTCAGTGACTTTCGTCTAGGAGCAAGACGAACTGCTTTGACTCATGGCTGCTGGGCTTACAGCTAAATGTCAGCTGTTGTGTGTATACTGTACAGCGTATATGCCTTTGTGTGCCGCATGTGTGGCTGCACATGCGTCTGTGACAATGTGTTTGTGAGTAAATTAAGCTGACAGCAACACCAGTCCCCACATGGCTCAGCAACTGGTAATCACATTAAGGCACCGCTGCATTCAGCAGTCAGGCTTTCTGACACCAGCAAGCTAAATATTTCCAACTCCACCTCAATGCAAACTGACATCTACATTCATACAAAAGTGAGAGTATGTAAATTTGCCATTTATAATGCACAAGACAGCATCTGAGAGGCTGCAAGAGCAAATTTGAAAAGTCGTATTCATTGAGATGTATTTGCAAAACAAAGGTGTTAAAATTGTACGGGGGCAGATATGAATACCAGTTTGCACTTTTACGGTGTCCATTTAAGTGCTGACGTATAATTTAGACCTTGATTTTTAAGAACAATTGTACAATTTCTCTAATCAGTTTTCATTTCAGCTTTACTGCAGAAACACATATTACCTTTGACAGAATGGACCTTGAAACGATAAACAATGCACGCAGAAACTTTAAGCTAAGCAGAACACAAAAAGCTATGATAACCCAGCTTGGAGCTTGAGGCTTCTCCTGGCTACTGTCCGTTCAGGCCGTAAAACAGGTTGACCAAGCAGTGAGAAATCTTAAGAGACCTGCTCCACCACAGGATCGAGCTGTTGCTCTTGACGGGCGGATCATACATCGAGCTGACACGACACAACGCGCAAGACTGCGGCAGGATGGGGGGAGGAGGACTCTGTGTTTACATTGATGGTGCTTGGCGCTCAAACATAGTCAGAATCTCACTGTTTCCCAGATGTCTCTTAATGTGAAGATGTTGCCCATATTATATCACCATCTTGTTGCTGCTGTTTACACGCAACTTGATGCAAATAAAAAAAAAATCACTACCAAATTATTTCCTGGGTGTACACAGTATATGTGTACACGTAGATAAGTATATTGTCTTATTTATTTACCTTATTCTACTGTGAATTCATAGCATATGTAAAATCTGCCTAAAATAACTAAAACATGATGGAACCACAGCATGAAGTCTTACCAATTTCAGTTCATTTTAGAACAAAACCACAAAAAAGAACATTTTCCACAGTCTTTTCTAAGGGTATGACTAAGCACTCCCAAACTGCGCCTTTTGGAGACTCCAGAAGGACCCTTAGTAACCATGGTTACATTCTTTGGATGAAAAGGCCATAACTTTTGAATGCTTCAACGTACAAGCATCATCTTAGGCTCTAAATTAAAGCTGACATGTAAAGTTATCCTATCCCAGATTCACTGTCGGTAGTAATGACACAGAGTAAGAGAACTATAAACACATTTTTGTGGTTTGTTTAACTTTGTGCAAACACCATTTTTCCTGAAATTCA